>WTXJ01000055.1:0-237904 GCA_022376545.1 Russula dissimulans
TGTGGATGGCACCCTCAACCGAGGGGGCTCCCTTGAGTTCTTCACAGATGTACAGGTTCAGACAGGTACAAACCGTACGAACATGAGGTTCTTCCTCACAAACCTGGGGGACCACAAGTTAATTTTAGGGTACCCATGGTTCGCCGCCGTACAACCAAAGATCGATTGGCTCCGAGGCTGGCTCGATCACTCCCAACTCCCTATCATTATAAGGAGTCCTGACGCAGCCCGAGCCAAATTCCTTCCACGGACCTCCGTGCCGACCCGACGAGAGCAAGACCCAGTCTTCATAGCACGAGTCGAATGGCCAGGCCCCCTTCAACAAGGCACCCCAAAAATCCCTATACCAGCCCACTACCAGCGACACCACAAAGTCTTTAGCGAAGAAGCTGCTCAGCACTTCCCAGAACCAAGAATCTGGGACCACGCCATCGAACTTAAACCGGACGCTCCGAGCACCATCCCCGGGAAAGTCTATGCCCTCACCCAGCTCGAGCAGGAAGAACTAAAGAAATTCGTACAAGAACACGTGAAGAAAGGCTATATCTGCCCATCCAAGAGCCCTTACACCGCTCCCTTCTTCTTCATCAAGAAGAAAGACGGAAAACTTCGCCCCGTCCAAGACTACCGACGGATTAATCAATGGACAATCAGAAATCGCTACCCTCTCCCCCTTATCCCCCAGCTAATCAACAAAGTGCGTTCGCGCACCCTCTTCACAAAGTTCGACATCCGCTGGGGATATAACAACGTAAGGATAAAACAAGGGGATGAATGGAAGGCGGCCTTCATCACGAATCAAGGCCTATTCGAACCCACGGTAATGTTCTTCGGGCTTACAAACTCCCCAGCAACCTTCCAAATGATGATAGACGCCATTTTCGCAGAAGAGATGCGAGAAGGGTGGCTAGTCATCTACATGGATGACATGCTAATCGCCACCGATGACGACGCCCGCTTCCACAAACGATGTGTCCACCGCGTCCTTACCAAGTTGGCCGAACACGACCTATACTTAAAGCCCGAAAAATGCGTGTTCGAACAGCGTCGAGTCGACTTCCTAGGAGTAGTCCTCCAGCACGGTACAATCCACATGGACCCAACAAAAACCCAAGGGGTTGCAGACTGGCCACGACCGACTAACGTGACCGAAGTCAGAGCCTTCCTAGGATTCACAGGGTTCTACCGATATTTCATCCCAAACTACTCGCGGATCGCACGCCCCTTGCTAGACCTTACAAAGAAGTCCACCCCGTGGCATTGGGGAGATGCACAGATGAACGCCTTCGAACTCCTAAAGACCCTCATGTGCAGATGACCCGTCCTCGCTCAACCCAACTACACAAAACCGTTCATCCTCCACACGGACGCCTCGGGATATGGCGTGGGAGCCATACTCTTACAAGAGGGCGACCCTAACCCAGAACGCCCCCTCAAATTTCGCCTCCATCCCATCGCATACTACTCGGCTACCTTCCTTCCCGCAGAACGAAACTACGACATCTATGAACGAGAATTATTAGCCGTGGTCAAAGCGCTTAAACACTGGAGGCAACACCTGGGGTTCACTCGACACCCCTTTACAGTGGTCACCGACCACGCAAACCTCGCTTTCTGGAAAGAACCAAGGGACCTAAACAGACGCACAGCACGATGGCACGCCCTTCTCCAAGACTACTGGTTTAACATCCAGGTGACGCCAGGAAAGTCCCACATGGCAGCGGACTTCCTATCACGCCCGCCGTCGAAGGACAAAGGCGAAGGAGACAACAAACAAGTAACTGTCCTCCCAGAGGCACTGTTCGTCGACTCCCACTACGAGATTCCCGACGAACATCGAGGGCTAGCACGAACCCCTCCGATCGAACCCTCACCGCGACACCTCAAACCACCCTCGCGGATCCGAGTCTTCGATCTAGATTCCATCTACCACGATCTCGAGGACAACATTCGCTGGTCGCAGAAGCAACACCCACTTCTCATGGAAGAATGGAAAGAGGCCTTTCACTGTACGCAAGAAGAACACTCGCACCGCGTCCCCAAATGGACCCAATCAGGCAAACTGGTGGTTCCTCCGGATCTCGAACTCAAACGACGCATCATGACCCACACCCACGACGTGCCAACGGCAGGACACCCAGGCAGGGACGAGACAATCCGACAAGTAAAAAGAGACTTCTGGTGGCCCGGTATGACCGCATGGATAACAGACTACGTCGAAGGATGTGGCGAATGCCAACAAAACAAGATTCGCACTCACCGTCTCAAGGTCCCCATCTACAAGATCGACACTCCACTGGACGCTAAACCCTTCGAGCGCGTGGCCATGGATCTCATCACCGGCTTACCCAAAAGCCATGGATACGACGCCATCCTCACTATAGTGGATCACGGTTGCTCACGAGCCGCGACCTTCGTCCCCTGCTCCACCACGGTTACAGGCCCCGAAATCACACAGATGTACCTCGATAACGTCTACCGTGGTTCGGGTTGCCAAAGAAAATCATCACCGATCGAGACCCTCGTTTCACCTCACACTTTGGTCGAGCCCTCACGGCAAAACTAGGAGTCCAACAGAACTTGTCAACGGCCTTCCACCCCCAAACCGATGGACTCGCTGAACGAACAAACCAGTGGATCGAACAATACCTCCGTCTGGTGACAAGCGCGCAACCGAACGACTGGAGCAAATGGCTCACCATCGCGTCCGCAGTTCATAACGACTGAGTCAACTCCACACTGAAAATGACGCCCAATCAAGCCCTATTGGGATACCGGCCCATCCTGTACCCGAATCAAATTCTGGGAACAAACAATCAAGAAGCGGAAGCCCGAATCGATGACCTTCTCCAACGACGGGCACAAGCTACGGCGGCCATCAATCAATCAGCGCGCGCAGGAGAGATCCGAAAAGACGTGTTTCAAGTTGGAGAGCAGGTATGGCTCGAAGCGAATAACCTGAAACTCCCATATCAGACTTCCAAACTAGCGCCGAAACGTCAAGGACCCTTCAAGATCATCAGAAAGATCTCTCCCGTGGCATACCAGGTGGAGCTCCCGGCATCCTGGACCATTCACGACGTGTTTCATGCCTCCCTCTTATCGCCCTATCGCGAAACGACCACTCACGGACCCAACTTCCGCCGACCGCCACCCGACTTGATCGGAGGCGAAGAAGAATATGAGGTGGAGGCCATTATCAATCACCGGTTCAAAGGTAGAAACCGGCAGCTCCAATACCTGATTAAATGGAAGGGATACCCTCACAGCGACAACACTTGGGAGCCCAAAACGGCGATATTCGCGGATGAGTTGATCTGAGAATACCACAAGCACAGCCCGCTGCATCAAGATAAAAGGAGAGCTCGCGTTGCAGTCCTTTCATCACCAACCTGGCTTCCTTCAAGGTCGATCCCCTCTTCGCCCTCCCAATCTTTTGGCAGTTACCAGGTCTCGAGCTTCCCCCAAACCCGTGGCTGCAGTTCCATCTCCAAACTCTTGCCGACCACTTCGAGCGCAAGCATAGAATGTCCCAAGCCCTCGCGCCCTCCTCTCCCGACTCTGCCAGCTCCTATGCCGTCCCCCATGTCACCGGAGCTCCCCTCTCGCCGCGGTCCACCGCCTCGCTCCTGGCCGCCAATCCCCACGTCCCCGAAGAAACTATGCGTCAAATCGCCACAGGGCTCCTCCGCACTATCGAAGAGCGCCAAGCCGCCCACAACACAGAGATTTGGGACCTCCGCGAAAAACTCCTCCGCCTTGAAGAGCTCGTGGGCGACGCAGACTCCGATCAACCTCCAGATGGGTATATCCGTAATGACAACAAGATCCCCAATTTCGACATCCCCATGGACGACGGCCTATACCTCCCAGCCAAATGGATCAAGTTACACGAAGGGGATTACACCAAGGCCTTCGGCCTCACCGGTAAGGAGCTTTCCACTGAGAGCCCTTACTCCATGGAAATCTACGCGTCGCCCGACATCCGCCTCCACGAGGTCCCTGAGCCACTCCCCCTCTGGGTCCAGACCATCATCGAGGGACGTACCGTGACCTTCGAGTCGCTCCGCCGAGCCGCCATCGAACTCGAGGACTTCGGGATCGTCGCTGATCTCACCCGCGCTCGAGACACCTACCTCAAGGCGCAAGAGATGGAGTTACAGCGGGATCAGATTAAGGCTGACCTCTCGCTTCTCCAAGAAAAGTACGCCCTCACCCGCGGCCGTCTCGAACTGGCCCGCGTATCAAAACGCCTCGCCCGCCAACAGTACCTGGTCCCTCCGGTACTTCGGGACGATGAGAACTTCCCCCGAGTCCCTCCAAAAGGGAAAAACATAAAGCGAGGTCACTTTGCCGTCTAGAAGGAGGGTGATGTCACCGGCTCCCGAGACGGCTAGCTTGTACGCCGTGGACCGGGGTAAGTTCCTGAACCGGCGTTATGATATTCCCCTTGATACGTACCTTTCTGATCTGGCCTTCTGTTCTGATGTGATGGGTTGATGCGCCGACCGCCGCCGACTGTGATAGTTTGATGTACCCTTATCCCGGCTTTATGGGCATAGCCTCCCCTGTACCTATTTATACGTGCCATGTACCACTAGGACTCGCAAGTCGAGTCTTTTCGTCATATACAGTTGTTCCCCACTTCAGGGCTCGCTGTCAAAGACAAGCCGTCTTTGCAGCCAACCCTCGTCTTTCCACTCAGAGTGAACGCGATCTTGGACCCTCCTTGGTCACTTTCACTCTAAGTAGGGGTCGTACTCTTCTTCAAGATCGTTCCCGGAACACGGACGGGTGCATGTTCGGACTAGTGATCGTCATCGCAGTCTATACCGTTGTCTTTATCGTCATCCTTTCCTTCCATTGCTACTGAGTGAGCTGGTGGAACCGTAGCGGTGACATCCGCCTTTCTTCTCTACGAAGAAGAAGGGGCTTGCTACTGGGGCGTTAGATTTTCGGATGGTTCCACGTCGTAGGTGTTCTGCTAGGAACTCCGTTAGGGCTTTCATTTTGTCTGGGGTTAGTTGGTAAATCCCACAGTCCTTTCTGGTGGCGTTAGGTTTTAATTCGATGCCGTGGTCCCATGGACGCCGCTGGGGTAGGCGTTGGGTGGCTTGGTCATTGAAGATGCGTTTGTACTGGAGGAACTGTGGGGGGATGATTTCTTCTAATGGGCGTGGGGTTTTCATGGTCTGGGCTAGTTGCATGGCTGTGGTGGTTTTTGCTTGTATGTGGATCGCTGCAGTTCGGAAGGCTTGTTCAAGTTTGTCTTCAAGGTTGAGGGGGTCTTTGTGTTCTGTGGCAATAAATGCGATTGCCGCATGCAAGGGAAAGTCCGGTTCGTCGAGTGTGTCTTTGTGGTTGGTTTTGATGCTTTGAATGCAAATGGAGTGGCAAAGGGGTGGTTGCTTGGTGACTTTGCATGTCCTGGGGCAGTGAGATAATTCGAGGGTGTCTTTCTCCCAATCGATGATTGGGTTGTGGTGGTGTAGCCAATTGGTTCCGAGGATGATGTCATAATTTCCGATGTTAGTGACGTAGAATTCTGCTTGTTCGTCGTGTTGTGTCGGGGGTTTTCCAATCCTGAGTCATTGGATTGTGGTATGGGATATCAATCCACCTTTGTTTTCCAAACCATCAACGTTTTGGGCTGGTAGAGGTTGTCTGAGGGTTCGCAGGGTGAGTTTGTGTCGTTTGGCGAAGTTTTCATGGATTATCATTCCTTCAGCACCGCTATCCACTAGCGCACGTGCACTGATTTCTTTCCCACTGATTTTCCCAACAAGAAACACTCGGAGTGCAATGGAAGGAGAACGTATATTTCTAATCACTTCCGGAGATACAGGGTCCGAGTCAAGAGTATCTAGAATTGCATAGCAATTCAGGGTAGCATGGGTGGGAAAGCGAACTGTTCCTACAGACAGTGCAGCTGTGGAACGTCTTAAAAATCTGAAGGAGCTGAGCGCGGTCACTCGATTACGTCTGTTAAGTCGTTCCTCCAAGTTATCACTTGGGCGACAGAGACAGGGGCTTCGCTTGGCTCTTCAGGGGTTTCTTCTATTGTAGCCGAGCTTCTTACGCAAGTTCCTGGGGCACCTTGGCGATTAGCCGAGCTTCGATTGTTTTGGTTCTTGCCGATCGTGTTCTTCCTAAGACGGCATTCCCGGGCCATGTGATTAGGTTTGCCGCAATACAGGCACAACTTCTCTTTGAAGCACCGTTCACATTCTTGCTTCGAAAGTAGGCCCTGCAGGTTTGTCGGGCGTTCATCCCGTTCCCCTTGATACAGATTGATCTGCAGGGGTGATTCTTCCCCCGTGGTGGTGCTTCTAGCGCACGTGGGATGTTGTCCCTGGGCGCGGAATGCGGGGGTGTTATAGAGATGATAGATGCGATCGAATTTGCGTGCTTTCTCCACCAATTCTGTTAAGGTGGGCGGGCTGGGGCGACAGCCCCAGTAGCTTGGTATGTAGTCCTTGATTGAGATTGACGTGGAAGGCGTACATGCGCGTAGATTCGTCTACTCCGGCGCAGGATGCATGGGTGGACCATTCTTGGTACCATTCATTGAAGGGGCGGTTCCCTTGACGTAAGGAGTGCATAATAGTCGAGGCTTCTAGTGCCAACTCGGCTGGAATAAAGTGTGCCACGAAGGTTTTCTTGAAGGTGGCCCAAGTTCTGTAATTGATTGGTGTCTTCTTTAGCGCTTCATTAGCGTGTTCCCGAGCCCAGTCGCCGGCCGGGGTTCCAAGTTTAAAGTGTGTCAGGGCAGCAGAGACTTTTCTGCTTTTGTCGGAAAACATTCCATCATTGAGATAGTAGTAGTTGGCTAAGTTGGACCAGAATGTCTCAGCATTGCTGGCTTTGCTGTTGAATGGCTCTGGGGAGGTTCCAAGGGGTTTGTTCGACGTCGGAGTTGCCATAGTTGGTGTGCGTGTGACAGGTGGTACTGGGGCTCTTTGTGGCATGGGCGAGGAGTGTCTAAGGGGTGCTGTTGGTAGTCTGGTGCTAGTCTGGGGTGTTGGGAGTGTTGTGGTGATGCTAGGTGTTGGTGGGACGTTTCTGCTAGGGGTTACTTGTGAGGTAGATGCCTCTGGTTCGTTGAAGGATCCTGGGATGGGCGATAGGATGGAGGATACTGTTTCCTTGTCTGTGGAGTCGAAGTTTACTGGTCGGTTGTTGTTGTAAACCCACTGTCATGCAGAGTTACTCCAGCAGACTGGTTTTCCGTTGTAGTCACCTTTTCCGGTGCTGGAGTTGAACTTTTCAATGTGTTCAGCTCTGGGGTGTCCGGCACGATAGACTTCTGCTGTGATTTCTTGGTTTCCTTCTAAGAAAAACCACTTTCCATCAAGATTAGAGGTGTAGACTGCCTTGTCTTGCCACTTGGCTATGAAGAAGGGGTCCTCGTCGTCTTGGCTTGTATGGGCAGTTGGTTCGAGGAAGTCAAAAGGGATGAGTGCTTGTTCTTCTGGGGTCGGTTTTCTTTTTGTGGTCATCCACTAGATTCTGGGGTTTATCATCCAGGAGGTGTTGTTCCAGGGATAGAAAATGTTGAAGGCGGGTTCTAGGATGGGGCGATCGGCCGAGTTGTGCCTGATTTGTCTCCAAATATAACAATATTCTTCGTTTACACCATGTTGGGACAAGGTGGTGCGTACTTTCCAAAGTAGATTTTGGAAGTTTAGTGCTCCTGTCAAGAATTCGCTTGTTTCAGTGAGTGTGTGCGTGTACACCACGTAAGGGTGTTCTCTGTTATTCCACGCCTCTTTACAATGCTCTTTAAATTCAAGTTGTTCCCTTCTATTTCTCGTGGGGAGTACATCAGACAAGTAGAATTGTTTGGGATAAAAACAGTGCAATTCAATGGGTACAGGGGGCACTGTTTCCGAACCACTACTATGCTCTGCTCTAGAGAACGGTCCTATCTGTCTCCGTAATAAAGGGACAGCAGGGTTTGCTGGGGGGCATTACGCTGGGCGAGACTGGGGGGCGTAGACTGGGATTGGAGCTGGAGGTTCTGAGTTCAGGGAGTGTTCGTTTGTTGGAGCAAGGAATATTCCAGGGCGTCTGGGGTGTGGTGTTCCAGGTGCAGCTGGTAGATTTGGTTGGGTCGATTGTGACCTTGCAAAGTGGGGCCTTCTGGGTGCCAGGATTTTTTCTTTAATGGAAAGGGAGAACTTGAGCTCCAGGAGTCCACAGGACTATGTTTTCTGGAGTGGGTGGTGTGTCTGGGCGGTAGTTGCAGTCGCAGACTTCTTTCTTGTACAGGCAATTGGTGGGACGGTACGTGTTCCACTCAGGGGTTCCCCACCCGTCGTTGACTGAAGGGGTGTATTCTGAAGTGGGCAGTGATTCTACTGCTGTAGTGGACGTGGGTGGTGCTGGTGCTGGTGTGGGAGTGGGTTCTAGGTTTCTTTCTCGGTTTGGGGGACTTCTGGGTCAGTTTGGTGCTGGGGTAGTGCCGATCAGAGGTGATGGGATGTAGATGTTGGTTGGGTCTATGGTTCTGGGGTCTGAGTTATCAAGGGTGACGTCCCAAATAAGGTCATTCCACTTGTAGGTGTATTCTCTGCCGTCTGCTTGTACAAAGTGGTAGACGGTGCCTTGGCGGGTGGACTGGGAGACTAGCTTAACTTCTGCGAAGGTTAAGTGGACTTCTTCGTGGGTAAGTCGGTAGGTTGTAAGGAAGTGCAGGCGTCTTCCTTTGAGAAGGTCTTGTTGATAGCTGAGGGTGCGGGGTAAGATGTGGGTTCTCCACAGATAGTCTTCTTCTTCTGTGAGGGTGAGGTTGTTAACGGGTTCTCCGCCAATTAGGCGTTGCTTGAGATGCCAATATAATAATTGTTGGCGTGACTGGAAAAGGATGTCGTCGAGGGTTTCGTCCACGAGCGCGTCGTACTTGTGCTGGGGGAGAAGGGTGCCAAGGGGAGTAGATCGAAAAGGAAGGCCCAGACGTGGGTTTCAGAGGACCAGCAGTCGACTTTGCTGTGACCGTGTGTGTCGATGACGTGTCTTTCAGAGAAAAGTTGTTCTAGTAGGGTGTCGTAGTGTGGTGCGAGGAGTCGGTGACGGTGGTAGGCAATTTGCCTTTCTTTGTACTCACGCAGTGTTTGGAGGGACACTAAAACACTTGATTTATATCTCTATGCAACTATACACTTCTAAACTACACACTGGTAGCTCAGGAGCGGGGTTCGATATAAATGTGTTCTCCATCAGGGTACACACGATTGAGGAGAGCTGGGGGATCTACTGGGAGTCTTGGGGAAAAGGTGTAGCGGGTTAGTGTAGGGAAGAGGCGGAAGAGATCGATGATGTGATTAGTGATCCGCTCAATCTCGATGTTCCTGTCCTCATCGAAGTGGATGCGCCCGTAAGTATAGCGCAGGTGACCGTCTAGAAAGTCTTGGATGGTGATGAGGGCAAGGGTGTCGTGGTACGCGGCTAGGAACGGAGGTGGAAGATCCTTGAATTTCTTGGCGAGAGATTCAGCAAAGGAGTAGACAAGGCGACCGAAGGGGAAGACGTGGTCTGGGGGGTAGACACCAAGGTTGGAGCAGATAATCAGGGGCTTGAGAGACCACTGTCTGGCAAGATCGTGGTCGGTGACTCCTACTTTGGAGATGTGGTGAACGTGGGACCGGAAGGGGGTGACAAAGGCAGCAGGTGGGTGTAAGTGGAGGTAGTCGGCAGACGGGATGTGTTCGAGGAGGTCGATGCTGGCGGTCAGCTCAGTAGAGCGCCAGGTGTGGTGTCCGTCAGGGTTGGTGATCACCGAGAACTGGTGAGGGTGTTTATGGGCTCTGATGCCATTGCAGATGCAGGGAGGGGGTTGGAAGAAGCGTTGGTCGTCGTAGTTTGGGGGTTCTTCCGATTCCCGGTTCGGGTCAAGGTTCTCAGGGTCAGGGCGAGGAGGAGGAGGGAGAGGAAGGTCCTGAAGCGCAGGACGAGTCGGAGAGAAAGGAGGAGGAGGAAGAGCAGCAGTGCTGCCATCTAGGTACTGGAGTTCTGTGGAAGGGGTGCGGACAGGTTCAGCTCCGGCTCTTGGGACAAGCTGGGCAAGTTCTGCAAGGTCAGCTGGGTCAGTGGCAATTGGGAGCGGAATGTGGGGGAAGGTGAAGTTGTAAGACACTTAACATGACCGGTATGGTCAGGAGGGGTGTTAGAGACTGTCCAGGTGTGGCGAACTTACTGCTGGGTCGACAGTAATTTGCTAGGAGGGTTCTGGATGGACAGGGGACATGGGTTGACAATATGGGTCGAGTGTCGGGACACAGGGGGTTTCAGAGAGTACAGGGGAGGGCAGAGGCACTGAGCTGCTTGGTGCAAGGCAGCAAGGGGAGGAGACGATGGGAGTGTCACAAATGGACAGTCTGAGGACTGTCTGCTCATATTGGGAGTCCTTATATACACAGAGATGGTACTCTAGTAAGCGTTATTACTCTAGGGGCTATTCTTGGTCTGTCTTGTTGTTCCAATGGCATAATGCCATCTGTCCTTGGTCTGGATCGTCCAACAGGTTGGGGAGGAGTTATTCTGGGCACTTGGGGTTGTGGCGTGCTTCCTTGGGGGTTGTGGCCACTTCGCTTCTCAAGGTATTTTAGGATTGATGCAGATCTGTGGCCAGATCTGTACCTCTGGCGATCCCCTGTTCCGATCTTAGAGATATCTAGATCGTCTAGGGTCCTAGATGTGATCTGGGGATTCCCTTGGGGATTTCCCAAGGGGTTCTCTTTGGATCTATTTGTGTATGGCCTTGCTGGCGCTTTGGGGGTCTGGGGGGGCATTGTGGGAGCATTGGGGTTGTCCCCCTTTGCTGGGCCATCCCCTTTCATTGCAGGGAGGTCTCTAGACATTGTCCTGTCCGTTCCCTTTGATTCCTGTGGTTCCGGAGGTCACTGTTCATGACAGCGAGGGTGTTTTGGTGCATTCCGAGGTATCCCATTGTGTGATTGTCGGGTTGGGCCTTCGCTGCTTGCGCTTGTGCTCTTGCATCAATTTGGAAACTAGATAATAAGATAATAAAACAAGACTATGCCCCCACGAAGGGGGCAGGTTCCAAAAATTATTGTGGGAGCGTCTGAGACGCATCCCGAGATTAAGTTTGATCCATCGCAAGATGGACTCAGATCCCTGCGGCTGGCGGCCTGGGCTCCACTCCGGGGTGCTTTTCCGAGGCTGCGATTTCCACCAAGAGCTTGTGGACAGCATCGTCCACAAAATTGACGACCCCAGGCTCACAGCGGAGGCCATCTGCTTTTGAGCACAGAAGGCAAGACAGGGTATATTGGCCACCTGTCTCAAAGAGCTGAAGGAGCAACAGCTGCACAACGATGATGTACTACTCATCACCACTCGCCACCTAATCCACACCCACGCTGCCACCCACATCTTCACAAAAATATTTGAAGAGCCCCCTCCAATGGAAGAAGTATACAAGGCTTATCCCATCTCCATCCACACTAGCCAAGGACCCCCAGACCATCCACAATGCCACCCCACTCAAATGCCCCCTCACTCCCGTTACTCCCCATATCAACACCCATGCATTGGACGCTCCATCTTCTGCTACAAATGCTTTCAGGAGAGTCCCAACCACTTACCCATCAACTGCCCAGACTACGGGCAGTGTTACTTCTGTGCCAGCACGCAGCATGAATCCCTCACCTGCATCACCCCACATGTCTACTGCAAAGAGAAGCAATGCACAGTACCAATCTGGCACCAAATACTATGGCCTTCAGTGTGCCACCCCCGCTGCTGCCTGCCTTGCTCACCTGTCCTGCTCTTGGCCCACCAAGTTCCTACACAAATGGGACAAGGATTCCCCACTCGTCAATTATGATAGCGATGAACTCATGTGGGAATGAGTTGCCCTAGGGAGGGTGTGATGTTTTGATCTGCTAGAATGGAACATTCTTTTTTTTCCTTTTTCCTGTCCTGTATCATGTGACCCTTTGACCCTGTGACAGACCTTGACTCGTGACTCAGACTCTTTGACTCATTTATTGTGCAGTAACAATCGATACTCAAGTACCTCATTTCATATCAATCACCCCTCATTGGCTAACAATATGATTGATACACTTAGCACCTTGTTTCAGTTCTCATACATTTCAGATTCATTTCAGACTTGTTTCATATGATGCACGTACCAGTACTTGTTTGTATATAAACCCTTTGATTAGGACAGTTAGGCCTTAAGCCTGACTTAGTTGAACCTGTATCAACAAGCAGTAGTCTTTGATGAAATGGACTGGTTACACACATTGTACCACATACAGTAGTTAGTATGTCTCCTTATGAGACAATGGACTTTGGAATAGTGTCCATATATGGTAATCTTAGTTTGAGCGATATTGTAGATGCCTTTACTCACTCCTTATTCTATATTGGGCACATAGCCACCTCACATGTATATAAAGCACCTATGTAGAACTGCAATATGCATCTCTCTACACCTCACTCATACTGCCTAAGTGTCTATCACACAAAGGTGAGTGCTTGAGCCTGTATGCTGCGCTAGTTGCTGTGCAACAGGTTATGGGCCCTGCTAGCCTAGCACCTTCAATGGCTGCTTTAAATGGCATAAGCATCCTTATGGCTTTTATGCCACTCTTCTATAAATCACTATAAAATGCTGACACACACAAAGTTAACTTATCAGATCAGAACCATGTTGTCTAGCAATGCTGTTACCCTTGTCCCCATCTTGGATAGAACCAACTATGGTATCTGGGCAAAGGCCATGCAAGCCTTCTTGATGTTGATTGGGCTATGGAAGTATGCTACTGGCGATGACACTGAGCCACCTTTGGATGCAGATGGTGCTACCGCCCACGCTACCTGGGAGAAAGAAAGGGTTCAGTGCATCGGAAATATTGTCCTTAGGACTACTGCTCCTATCCAGCAGGAAGTTTCCGCTATCAACAATCCTGAGACACTTTGGAATTGCATTCTTGCTCTTTATGGAGCTGCAACCCTTACAAGCATCTACAAGGAATTTTGCACTGTCACTACTATGACTTTCAATCCAGCTCAACACCCCACTCCCCAGCTTGATAAAATGCAAGCTGCATTTTCCTGTCTTTTCACATCTTCCATGCCCATTCCAGACCAGATGCAAGGTCTTATATTGCTCAATTGGGTTCCTAATCATTGGGAACATCTCATCCCCATCATTACTCAGAATTTCAACATCGAAGACCTTAATTTTAAGGACGTTTGTGATGCAATTCTTGCTCAATGGGAATCCAAGCAAAACTGGAACAAAGGGAAGTTTAACAACAACCCTCAGCATGCAAACAAGTTGTCAGCTGTCAAATGCAAATGCAGTGACCCTCGCTTCTCACAGCAGCAGGGTAATAGATAGAACAACAACGACCAGAACCAGAACAATGACAATCATCAGCATGGCAATTGTGGCAAAGGCAAAAGCAAAGGCAAGAATTGTCAAGATGATGACCATCAGCATTTGCATATTGTGAATGTTGCCTCTGCACCTTCTCCCTCATCCACTACTATCATTGAAGTTACCCCTCATAGGTTGACTAAACGCTGGGAGATTGTTCCCCTTCCTACCAAGCGCTCCAAGGGACCTTACAAGTCCTTTAACAAAGCTTATACCCTCACTGATTGATTGGGCATTACGCCTACTATTCAGACTACTAAAGATATTGAACAGCATGTCATAGAGACCTCTGGGTCCACTAGTGAATGATCCCCTACTTCTGAGGACCCCCAAACAGCACAGGACATATTCATGAACTATGAGGAAGTCCCTTCCTGTGCCCCCACACCTACCTTGCAAGTCTCCTTGGACTGGGGCAGCGATTTTGAAGAAGAGTGTATATTCTCTCCTTCTGTCAAGGTTTTGACTCTTTGTTAGTGCTGAAGCCTTCAAGTGATAACGTGCACCTTGATTACAGGCTTTTATGCAGCAGTCTCTTGCTTCCTAATGATATTGATAAGTTCTAAGGCACTGCAGAGGCAATACTTGTCTTGTGCTCAGAGCGCCTTGTTGGCCTTGCAGGTAAACTGGCTGGCTTATCAGGCCCAAAGTTTGAGGAGACAGGGAACCTTCGTTTAAGTGAAGCGTAGGGCTTCACCATCGTACTTTAGCAGCTCATATACAAGTAGGCACTACTATACTGACTAAACCCAAGTATTAGTAGTAAGCGTCCTCACTAAGCTATCCCCAATCCTAATACAACTAGTCAGCATCAATAAGCAAGACTAGTAAGCCGATTCGTCAGCCCTCAGTCATCAATCAGTAAGCATACAGTAGGTATCCAGTCAGCGATCCCAATATCTGAGTCAGAGCCATACCTGATTACATGAGAGGCAGAGACAAAGCCATATACTAAATACAGTAGGAGCTTTCCCACGGGTTGCTCCAGTCCTTTGCTAGGGCATTACACCAAACTAGCTCTTGATCCTAGTAAAGCACGTGCTCCCAATACTGTCACGTGCCTTCTCCGAGGTACTGAAAGTCCATAAGTTAGCGCAATAGGTCCCCAGTCCTTAACACCTTCCCTTCAACCTCCTGATCATTGTCTAACAGTATTGCACCAGCCCCTAAGTGGGCAAGGAACACTCAAGTGTACAGTTGGAACATCTAGCTCTGCCCTACCCATAGATACAATGTCAGACTTTATTTGTGAACATGGAAACTCTTTCACTCTTTGCTCAAGATGTAAGGGAAAGATGGTTGGAAAAATGGGGCCTTTATGGCTAATGGACTCTGGAGCATCCGCCCACTTTACTTCCGACATAAATGACTTTATTGAGTATATGCCTCTACCCCCAAAAGAAAGGTCTCCTGTGAAAACTGCCACGCATACTATCTATGTTGAAGGACGTGGAACAGTGCTTCTGAAGCACTACATTCACAATAAAATTGTTACTACACACCTTCACCCTGTCTTATATATTCCTCAACTCTCTGTGTGACTACTATCTATGGGAGAATTCTTACAACAAGGCCTGAGTGTTACTGGGGATACTCATTGCATATCAATACAGAAGGACTATAAAGTAGTTCTTCAATGTTCCCCTTTATTCTCTAGACAAACAGTATACTGGCTAGACACTTCTACTGAAGAAGTAGAGCATCTGAAAGCCAATACTATTTACTCGGTAGATTATGATCTAATGCATAAACGTCTCAGTCACCCATCCAAAGATGTTTTAACTCATGCAAAAGATAAAACTAAAGGGTTCTCTCAGAACCTAACAATTCCTGAAATACCACATGTCTGTCCTAGTTGTGTTGGAATATGCCAATCTGTCACATAGTGTGATGACAGACCATAAGTGCAACAACCACCAGCAATACCATGGACTAGGTAGCTCAGTAGTAGAGCACCTGGTATATAACCAGAAGGTCCTGGGTTCAAACTCCAGTCTGGTCATTAAATCGCTTTAGATATAGATAGTGCTCGGAGTTGGTCACTCAGCTTACATAACATGGTTGCCGCCCAGTTAGTAAGCAAGATGATTCCCAACAAGTTGCACTAAAGGCAAAATGCCTGCATCTTGACACCTCCCTTCTGAAACACAGGCTACCAAGCCCTTTGAGTTGATACACTCTGATATAAAGAGTTTCCCTGTTGTCTCCTATCACAAGTACAAGTACTTTATAAGCTTCCTTGATGATTACTCTTCCCATGCATGGATTGTCCTTCTACGCACTAAGGCTGCCACTATCAGCACCCTGAAGCAATTCCTGGCAATGATAAAAAATCAGCACAACACCACTGTCAAAGGTTGGATGTCTGATGCTGGTGGAGAGTACAAATTGGATGCTTTTTTAATAACCCTAAAAGACACAGGAATAAAAATACTCCAGAGTGCCCCCTATACTCCTCAACAGAATGGACATGCTGAATGACTCATGCACACCTCAATGGACAAGGCTGAGGCAATACACCTTGATGCCTGCATATCTGACTTGTGGTGGGAATTCTCTGTCCTCCATGCCGTTCATGTGTACAATATTACACCTCTGCATTGCCACAAATAGCTGACCCCCTATGAGGTACTTAAGAAAGACAAACCATATATTGCTCATCTTTAAGTTTTTGGATGTGGTGCATATGTGCACATCCCAAAGAAAATAAGAAGCAATGCGCTTTCACCTAAAAGTGAGCTTACGATCTACCTTGGTTACACAAAAGGAATCAAAGCATATACCTTTATGAGGACTAAAAACAATACAGTCTTTACTAGCGCAACTGCTCTCTTTGATGAGACAATCTTTCCCAAGTGCACAAATGAACACACACGAGGGACTACAAGGGTGAATGCACCCTTGAAGATCAACCACCAATGGATGTCTCCGAAGACACCACTCTTGGTGATGGAGATGACTCTATGCAAACACCTTCTACTAAGAAGGGCACACCAGCTCCCAATCTTGACGAAGATCCCCTGCATCCTGATATTTCAGTAGAACAGCAGGAAGATGAGTGTGAGCGTGAGCCCTCCACTCCTGCACAACCTGCTCTACCTTTGCATTGAAGTGAAAGGTTACAGAGGGTTACTACTCATCCTGGTAACATCTATGGGGGAAGCAGACACCCCACTGCTATAAAGCGAGATGTTCGGCAGCCTACTAACTAGAAGAAAATAACAGAAACCAATCCCAGTAGCTCTGGAGAAGGGAGTATAGCAGGTCAGGATCTTGGCAGATCTAGACCCCCAGTTACACAGAGTGAGCCAGTACTGCCTCAACTCTCAGAGGATGAAATAGATGACCTTTTACGCCTACAAAAGGAAGGGGGAGTCAATTATCTGAACTATCTGCTTGCCAAGGCAGTTCCACCAATAGATTCAGAATTACCAGACGCTGCCAAAATATGAGAATGGACATTCAGAGACATTCTCAAGATGCCACAACAGGCACAAAAGAAGTGGAAACAGGCTTGTCATGAGGAGTTAGAATCCCTTCACAGATAAAAAGTCTTTGAACTAGTAGATCCCCCTAGGGATCATAAAATCATTAAAAACCGATGGGTATTTGACCTTAAGTCTGACAGCTGTAAAAGCCAGACTTGTAGCCAAATGGTTCTCCCAAGTAGAAGGCATTGACTATGATGAGATATTCTCACCTGTTGTGCGATTTGAAACCATCTGGATGATAATTGCGCTTGTAGCACTCAAAAATTGGCATATCACTGGACTGGATGTCAAAACTGCCTTTCTCTATGGTGAGCTTGATGAAGAGCTCTATATGGAACAACCTGAAGGCTTTAAAATAAAAGGTCTTGAACAAAAAGTCATGCGTCTAAAGTGAGCCATCTATGGACTTAAACAAGCTGCCCTTGCATGGTGGAGGGTGCTGGATAAATCTATGGGCACACTGGGCTGCAAATGCCTCCTGTCTGACTCTGGACTCTTCATAAATGAAGACATGTCCATCATTGCAATCGTTTATGTTGACGATCTATTATTCCTTGGAGCAGACAAGGACACCCTCCGCTGCCTTAAAAAGCGGTTCATGAACATTTGGGAATGCAGAGACCTTGGGGATATGCAAAAATTCCTACACATGCGCATACGATGGGAGTCTAGGAAGATTTTTCTAGATCAGACTTCCTACTTAGAAAAAGCGCTGCAGTGTTTTGAACTTCATAATGCTAAACCAGTCCCCACACCATTACCTGAGGGATTTCACCCCTCCATTAATACGTCTCCTGCTGACCCTGCTCTCTGTTCCAAGTACCAGCAAGTTATAGGATCACTCCTCTACATCATGCTTGGAACACATCCCGATATTGCCTTTGCAGTCACAAAAATGTCGCAATTAGCTGCTAACCCCACTGAGGAGCACCTCAACAAGGCATTGTACATTTGTTGCTACCTAGCCGGTACTGCTGTCTATGCCCTTGTATATGACAGCTCTTCTAATGGTAGTCTACATGCCTATGCTGATTCTGACTGGGCCTCTGACCCAATCACTCACAAGTCAACTACTAGGTACTTGGTGAAGTTGGCTGGGACCATATTCTCATAGAACTCATATGCACAAAAGACAATCACATTGTCCTCCACTGAGGCTGAGGACATGTCTCTTGCAGACACTTCTAAGCAGCTCATCTGGTTTAAGAGCCTGCTATATGAACTTGGCATTACTATAGGCCCCATCCCACTATATGGTGACAATCAAGGATCCATATTTCTTGCCTCTAATCCTGTACAAGAAAAGCACATCAAACACATTGACTTGCGCTACCACTTCATTTGAGAAGGTGTCAGGACCAAGCAGGTTGAGCTCTTCTTTATTAAAGGAGCCAAGAACATTGCCAACTTGTTCACCAAAAACCTGGGACATTAAATTTAACAAATTTTGAGAGCAATTGGGACTTGAGTTTTATAACTCATCAACTAATGTTTCTTATGTTGCTTACATTACTACCAGACATCTAGCGAGGGGGAGTGATGAAACAGACTGGTTACACACATTGTACCTAAGGCATGACACGGGTATGGGTAAACCCCCAGGGTATAGGTGGTCATGGGTGTGGGTATGGGTTTGGGTTTCCCACACCCATGTGAAACCGTACCCTTACCCACAGGTTATGGGTTTTACCCATATGGGTTTTTATCATACTTAGTGTTCAAAACAATAATAAAATCATTAAAATCCATCAAGAAATGATAGAGATATCAGTAGATCTTTGTTCTATCTCATAAAGATCCCCTGATATCTCGGTCATTTCTTGACATATTTCGACGATCTTGGCATAGTTTTAAAGCTAGTCATGCCGCATATACCAACATGCATAAAGGCGGCATGATTTTCTTTAAAATAACACTGAGATCATCGAAATCCATCAAGAAATGACTGAGATATTGCTATGGGAAGCATTTTAGCTTAGATATCTCAATGCAGAATAAAATTTATAACTAAACATGCCGCCTTTACGCTTTTCCGGAAATGTGGCATAAATCTCTTTAAAATAACATTGAGATCATCCAAATCCATCAAGAAATGACTGAGATATCAAATGATCTCTGTACTGCTATATCACATAAAGATCTTATCATATCTTGACCATTTCTCAACTGATTTGGCCGATCTTGGTGTCATTTTGAAGGAATTTACACCATTATTAATATCACAACCCACAGGTTTTATGAAACTGTGGCAAACCTGTGGGTTTGAAACAAACCCATAACTTTTTACAGTTAAACCGTACTCGCACCTGCACAGGTATGGGTTTGGCAGGTGCAGGTGTGGGTGTGACCAAATGTCACCCATGGGTTACCTGTGTCATGCCTTAATTGTACCACGTATGGTAGTTAGTATGTCTCCTTATGAGACAATGGACTTTGGCATAGTGTCCATATATGGTAATCTTAGTTTGAGCGATATTGTGGATGCCTTTACTCACTCCTTATTCCATATTGGACACATAGCCACCTCACTTATATATAAAGCACCTATGTAGAACTGCAATATGTATCTCTCTACACCTCACTCATACTGCCTAAGTATCTATCACACAAAGGTGAGTGCTTGAGCCTGTATGCTGTGCTAGTTGCTGTGCAACAGTCTTCAGGGATAATACCCAGATGAACCTTCTCTTCTCTATACCTAAGTCAGCATTGTGACTTAGTGTGAACCGATCCTTTCAGACCACTTGAAGATATGACACATCCTTGGTACAAGGTGCAACTGAATGACTGACCATGGTAACAACCCCCCAGCTGTGTGGGATACTAGACAATGAGTGTTGCTAGTAGTCGCCTTAGACTGTTTCACACCCTGCATTTACTTGCATCATCAGAGGAGCAGCACTAGAGTGCATCAGGCTCATCGAACAAGTCTTGGACTGCTAGCCAAGCAGGAACTGCTGAGTAGGGAGTCCAGCCCCCATCTCAAGTACATGAATCGTAGAGCATGCTTAAGCACCCAGACCCCAAACTGCCAATGTCTGGCCTTTATACACCTCAGGGCATAACAGTTTTCCCTGGAGATCAAGGTAAGTCCATAACATCATCTCCCCTCTAAGGTTGAGCTTTCCACAGCTCTCAGTCACCTTGATCTTGGGCCTCCCAGTTAATGTAATTGTCAAGGTCTTCTCCTCCTTTGATATCATAATCTTTTTCCATCTCCTCTCTCTCCTGGTTCTCCCTTGCCTTCCTTTCTTTGTCTTGTTGTTTTGTGTGAAAAATCCCCACCACAGTTCCATATGACTGAGGGGGAAGGTGTCCTCTGCATGCTGCCTGGGACAGTTCCAGACCTCTTGACACATGGCCAAGTATTCATTGGTCATGGGGAACTTGTCCTTAGATAGGACATCAAGGCTGAGCTGCTGTCCTTCTCCACTGGCACTACTAGGCTCTGCACATCCTTTGCCTTTTTGTGAAGGTGCAGATGCCACCATCTGATGTGTGGTTGACTGCCCTCTCCCCCTACCCTGTCCCTTGGGTCAAGTAGATTGGCAAGTGCTTGGGGCATCTTTGTTTCTTTCTCCAGGAACTTGGAGAGTGGCCCCTGGGATGGCTTCCATTGATGTAGGGGGAGTGGAATGAGGGGGATTGGGATGAAAGGGCCACAGGGTTTTCTGAATTTGATCCCTGCTCTCTTGTTCCTTTACTTCCTTCCATCCACTGTTGGTATACTTGTATGGGCAATGCGGCACCCTTCCAACATGTTCTGGGACCACCTAGCATAGTTGTCTGGGTTTACAAAGGTGATGTGGGTCCAGGCATTTGGTGGTTTTATGAGCTGCTTCTACACCATGATACTGACAGTTTTCCAGTATTTCAAGTTCATGGGGCAGGTGGTATTTCTGCCCCATTTTCAGGGTCATGAGCCAGTCCCCTCCTTTGCCCAGAATGAGATATTCCCTGGTGTCCTTCTTGTCATATGCCTCCCTAATTTGCTCCAGAACCTGGGCTTCAAGTAGGAATTTCTTGGCTGAGCAGACCTTGGCTTCAACATTCCTTCTTTTCCTGTCAAGGTCTACCCATTTGTTAGTGAGCTGCTTTTGCTCTTCCCTGAGGTGTTCTGCTTCCTGGTCAAGGTACTTCTTCTTGACTGAGGATGCTTGGAGATGGTACATCTCTGTGAATATTCCATAGTCATTGATCAGTTTGGCCCCTCTGATCAAGGTTCTGTCAAAGAAGTGTTCAGACATGAAGCCTTCCAACTCCTTCTTGTTGCACTTCCAGGGGAAATTCCTTTGGCTAGGGGCAGTGTGCAGGCTCTCTCCATACTCCAGGCATCCCTTCCCCATCATGCTGTACACTTTGGGATCCCTGCCTTGGATGGTGAATTTCTGATATCTGGCTCCCTTCCAGCAGAAATTCCCTTTGCTTTTGTCCAATACTTCTGTTTTGGTGAAGTCCCAACTAGGATTCCACCTAAGCCACCCCACCTGGGTGGTTGTCCTCTCCCTGAACTTCAGCCTCAATGGGATGTTGCAAATCAACGCTCAGTTCGTGAAGAAATGACTATACATTTGATATCTATCTATTGTGAATTAACACTAAGGTAAAGTGAAGTGAGCGGTACAAGCATAGGGTGAAGGGTATAAGCTACTAACCTTAGTTCATGAAGAAACAACTGAGACTTATCATATGATAGGTAAGCTATATATACTGTCCATGCAGTATAAATACCAAATGAGGAATCACAAGAAAATGATGATTGGTACAAAGAGAAAGGAATTCTACAAACACAGAAAGTAGAAATGTCTTTGCTCAATCTCATTGAGCCATGTGGTGGTTGAAATTCCAACACCTCCCCTTGATCCTAGTGGCGAAGACCCATGGCCATAGCAAAATGCTCATGCTTCTCTTGGCTCAGGCCCTTGGTCATGGTGTCTGCCATCTGCTCTCCAGTTGGCATGTAGGTGAGATTGACCTCTCCTTTCTCCATGACTTGGCATAAGAAGTGGTGTTGAACCTCAATGTGTTTGGTTCTGTTGTAAAACTCTGGGTTCTGAGCAATGGCAAACATGGACTGGTTGTCTATGTAAAGTGGAGTTAGGGAGTCCTGGCTTGACCTGAGTTTGGTGAGAAGGTGCCTCAGCCATACAGCTTCTTTGGCAGTGTGCACTCTGGTGATGTATTCAGCCTCCATGCTCGATAATGCAACTGAAGTTTGCTTCTTCGAGCTCCAGCTGACAGCTGCTCCCGCGAGTGAGAATATGAAGCTGGAAGTGGACTTGTGATCATTTATGTCGCTCAACCAGTCTACATCGACATGTTCAATAAGCAACAATTCATCAGGGTGGCCCTTCCAGAAAGTTAGGTGGCTGCTGCTTGAGGAGCAAAGGGATCAGAAAGCACATTTGAGTGCCTGCTGGTGGTTGTCACCAGGGTTTGTGGCATGTTATCCTAGTGTGGTGATGGTGTAGGCTAGATCAGGTTGAGTTCCAACCATCACGTACATTAGGGCTCCGACCATCCTCTGGTATTTTTTGGAATCAGCCTCTGGTGACAACAATTTGATTAAGTGTTTGTTGGCGAGAGTGGGAGTGCTAATGGGATGGGCATCCAACATATCAAAATGCTTAAGTATGTCCTCGCAGAATTTCTCCTGTGACAGGCTTATCTCACCAACCGAGTAGTCACAGGTCATGTGTAGGCCAAGAATCTAAGAGAGCTTGCCTAAGTCAATCATCTGATATCACTTCCTCAGCACCTCCTTATTGCTTTCTATCACCCACATGTCTTTGCTGACCATTGTAATGTTGTCGAAGTACAAGGCAATGATGGAAGGGGTAGTGTCATTGTGGTGAATGAGGACTGTGTGGTTGGACTCAGTATGTTGGTAGCCCATGTTGTTTAGCATCCCACTGATGTCCTCATACCATACTTGCCTTTCTTTCTTTGTCCCATAGACAGCCTTCTTGAGTAGAAGGACTATACCTTCAGGGATTTCAAGTCCAGGTGGTGGATTCATGAAAAGTTCTTCAGTGAGTGATCCATTCAAATAAGCTGACTTGACATCCATTTGGTGTATCTCCAGGTTCTCTTCTGCAGCAAGTGCTGGGATTACCTGAAGCAATGCAAGTTTCACAACTGGCATGAATGTCTCATTGTAGTTGAGGCCCTCAATTTGGGTAAAACCTTGGGTGATGATTCATGCTTTGTATTTCTGAATTGATCTATCTGGCCCCCGCTTAATCTGAAATACCCATTTGCTGCTAATTACCTTTCAGTCTTTTGGCCAAGGGATGACTTCATATATACCCATGTGTTCAAAGACTCCAATTTTGTCCATGCAGGCCACTTCCCATTCATTGGTGTCAGGGTGTGCCATGTCTTCAGCATACATTTTTGGATCAGGTTTTTCAGTGTGTGTGAGGTTCACCTTGATGAGTTTTCATGGACTGTAAGAGGTGACTGAGAATTGTGGATCATCATCATGCATGGGTGTACAGATTGTGCATTTGGGGTGGCCAATGTCAGGTGAGCCCTCCAGATCTGCTACTTCACCTAAGTTGTTTGACCTTTTGTTAGTGTTTTAAGGTCTGGTTAAGTCTGGTTTTTTGGACTATTTTGGGCTTAACTGTAACCTTAACTGGACCAAAAATAACCGGTCTATTTTGGTTAATTATGAGGTTAAGACTGGTCTTAACTGGTCTTAACTGCATTTTTTTTATCAAATTGAAGAGGCTAAGGATGTGCTAGTTTGTGTAGCAGAATTGCATAATAACAACTTAAACCATTGATTGTAGGAGGTATGATCATAATCCAGTTTAGGGTTTATAGATGATTTTAGCTCAGATTTCTCAAGGCAGTATGCTGCATTGATGCACGTTTGTAAATGCGGTATGAATATCTTCAAAATAACACCAAGATCATCCAAATCAGTCAAGAAATGACTGATATCAGCAGTGAGAAACATGTAATAAGAAATCAAGAAAATTACTTAACATTATGAAGATATTTCTGCAGGTAGAACTAATCAAATGCATGAGGGTTACTTAAGACAGTAACACTAGTTTGGCATCAAAAATACCAGTTAAGACCAGTTTAAACCAGGTTGTTGTGGGTTTTTAAACAATCACATAATACTTTAACCTTAACTGGTGATATCAAAAAATGGGCTTAATCATAACTGAAGGTCTGGTCTTTTTTGGTTAAGTCCAGTCCAGTTCCAGTTAAATTTGAGGTTAAGTGGACTGGACCTTTAAACACTACCTTTCATTGTCCCTCCTGTCCACATGGTCCGGCTCAAGTGTAACTTGCTCTTTTGGCTCGGATGGTCCGCCCTTGTCAAATATGATGTCTCAGGACTCAAAAAAATGTTTGGTGGGGGGGGGGGGGTGGAACAGATGAAAAGTGCCTTGGCAGTCAGTAAAACCTAGGAATGTGCAGATTATTGACTTAGTGCTGAGTTCCATGCAATTTTTCTTAGAAATATGGATGAATGCTCATACACCACAGATGTGGAAGTGGGAAACATCTGGTTTGTTCCCACTCCAAGTCTCTTCTGGAGTTATGTTTTCAAGGGTGCGTGTTGGCATGGTGTTGTAGATGTAAGAGGCATATTGGAGTGCCTCATACTAGAACAATTGCGGCAGGTCAGCATCACTCAGCATGGAAAGCACCTTTTTGACCAGCATTCTGTTCATGTGTTCCAAGACACCATCATACTGAGGTGTGTCCACCGTTGTCTATTCTGCACTTATCCCCTTGGTTTGAAAGTATTTGGCTACTTCCTGACTGTCATATTCACCCCCTCCATCAGAGTGGAGAGCTTGAAGTTTTCAGCTGGTTTTCACCCCAGCATGTGCCAGCCTGCCAGGAAGACCTTGAAGTGGTACAGAACCTCAGACTTCCATCGTAATCCTGCTACAAACAGCTTCCAGTACTTGTCACCAATGAACAAGATGTAGTATTTGTACCTGAAGTGTGAGCAAGTTGGCATATAGCCTGAAACATCAGAGTGGATGCACCTGAGGACAACATCCAAGCACTCTTCTGCTACTTTGTTGATTTCGGCTCATGTTTGCTTCCCTTTGAGGTATGGCTTGCAGGGAAATTTGGATTGAGCTCTGCCAGTAAGTTCCATACCCTTGACCATACCCTTGTTTACCATTTGCAGCACCAAGTTGAAACTTAGGTGGCCCAGGTGGTGGTGCCATGTCTCTAGGCTGGCCTTTGAGACATTTGTCTGGGCCATAAGTACAAGGCTCTGCTGGAATGGTTCTGCTATGGTGAAGCAGGTGGTCTCTGGATGGGGTACCTTGATGTTCATGATATATAGTGTGCTGCACCATCACCCCTTGCAGGTGAGTTCACCTTTGTCATAGACACTGCAATTTATACCTTTGAAACAGACTTCAGCCCCATAGTTAGCAAGGTGTGGCACAGAAAGAAGATTCCTGTGCAAGTTAGGAATGTATAGAACATTTTGGAATACTGTGTGTGTCTACATGCCATTGGCTAGCATGTGGACTAGAACATGACTGGTGCCAGGCACTGGGATCTGGCTGTCGTCACCCAGCATGACACTGGTTGGCTTCTCGAGAGGTGTGAAGTAAGTGAACCAGTCCTGATGCAAGCACATGGTGCATGATGCGCTGGAGTCTATGATCCATCTGTTGCTGAGAATGCTGACCCCTGACTGTGTTAGCTTGTTTTGCGTCTTCAGTGCACACTCCTGTGGTTCAGTGGGAATAAGGCTTGACTCAGTTCTGGCAAGGTAGAGGTGTGTTACATTGATCAATGAGGTTGTGGCCAGGCTCACTGTAGTGTCTGTAGCGTTAGCATCTGGTACTGTTGTGATCTTGGCACTCTGGGGTGCTGACTTCACTTTCTCCTCCTGTTCTCATTTGAACTTGCAGCATTCTGCTTTGTTGTGGCCAGGGATCTTGCAGTGAGTGCAGTACTTTCTTCCCCACTCACCTGACTTATCTTTGTCTTTTCCTTTTTCCTTGTCTGTTATGGACTCACCTCGATCTACAGGACAAGTCCCACCACCTGACCTCGGAATCCATCTCTCCTCCTTTCGCTCCACGCCCATTCCCGTCCCCAAACACGCCTGTATGCACTGGGCCTTCTGCAAGAGGTCTGGCTGCAAGTGGCACGCCTAGACCCCTTATTGTTCTAAAGTGTGGTACCTTTGTTCTGACGTTCCGTGAGACTTACGATGGTCTGATACTGATATGCTTACTGATCCAATGACTAATTGTTCTCATGTTATTGTTCCAAAGTCCAAAAACGCACTCTATGATATCATAGCTTACTGATGGCTTACTGATACTTAGGAAGAGCTGACAGGCCTGAGAAGAACTGCTTATTGATCGTGCTTGCTACTTACGGATCCCTAAGTAGTAGACTGGTATTTAAACCCTACAGCAGTTGTAGAGTCGAGCCAAGCTCGACTTAATCAAACATTGGTCTTGCTGACTATCATCTCACCTATTGGAGTGACCCCTCTTATCATCTAACCAACTCTCGCTCCCCTTGGATAATCTCCAAGGACTACCGAAGCTTAGTGATTGAGCTATATCAATCAGCACTCCAGAACAGGTGAGACGCTACTGCGAACTCTATCAAGAGTCGAGCGTCAGCGATTCTTGACATTGTCTTTGTTTTTCCCCTTTTTTTTTTTTTCAGTGTTGGCATAGAAGGCAGAGATAGTGTTGCCTGAGGCTTGGATACAGCACTTCTTATTGTCAAGTATCATGGCCATGACATGGTCAGAATCCATCTGCTCCTTTGGGACTAGAGTTTAAACGTCCAGTTGAGTCTGGTCTTTTGCCCATTTTGGGCACAACTGGGACTGCAACCAGTTGCACCTGGAGCTGATTTCTGAAAGACCGGACCAGGACCTCCCCTGACCTGTTGCAGTTGGTTGCACCTGAGCAGAAGGACCAGTCCACATCGGTCCCAACCAGTCCATTTGCAACTGGTTGCAACTGTCTAAGGACTGGTTGCAACTGGCCAATGATTTGTTATTTCACATATAAAAGGGCTTTTATTTCAAGTTCAAGGCTGGTAAATACATAATTATTCTGTATCTCTAATTGTGCACATGGGAAGATTGGCATGTTGGCGGCCATGTCTGTTGCATTGTGGCTACTACTGCATCACTATTGTGTGTGGGCATGCAGGCATGCCACACAGTAGGCAGACATATGGGAGTGCACGTGTGTAAGCAGATAGGTGTGTGGGCATGAGGGGGGGTGGCCTGTCATGTTGTGGCCCCTGCTATGTTGCCATCGCGTGTGGTCACTGTTGCCGTCAATGTCACCATGCTACTGTTGCCATTGCCATCACTGCTGTTGCCATACCATCACATCATGGTTGCTGCTACTGCCATGCTATCGTATTACTGCTGCTGCATGCCATTGCATTGCAGTCACCACTACTGCGGTGTCCAGGTGTGCTCAGAAATGGTGGCCAGCCAGTCACACAGGCATAGGTAGGTGTGTGGGGTGCATGCAGGCATGTGAGGCTGGTGGGCTGGAAGGGATGTGGCATAAGAGTCCCTCAACTATCATTACCACCAGATGACCTACCAGACTTGTAATTCATTCGGCAGAGTTTGACAAAATGGACTGGTTACATGCATTGTACCATGTACGGTAGTTAGTATGTCTCCTTATAAGACAATGGACTTTGGCACAGCATCCATATATGGTAATCCTAGTTTGAGCGATATTGTGGATGCCTTTACTCACCCCTTATTCCGTATTGGACACATAGCCACTTAACATGTATATAAAGCACCTATGTAGAAGTGCAATACATATCTCTCTACACCTCACTCATACTGCCTAAGTGTCTACCACACCAAGGTAAGTGCTTAAGCCTGTATGCTGCACTAGTTGCTGTGCAACAGAGTTGAGTTCCAAGGGGGTTGAGAGGGAAGTTGTTGAGGTCCATGTTGTCATCTAAGGTGCAAGGGTTGTCTGGGACAGGGCCAGGAGCAAGACATGGGCAGAAGAGGGGAGGATATGACGCAAACATGAGCTGGCACAGCAGCGAGGTAAAGCATTCAAAGTTGAGCATTGCCACTGTCATTGTTCTGCCACCACCACTGCTGTCCCATTGCATCATGGTCACCGCTGCTGCTGTGTCATCATAGTACATCTGACAGTGGACAGTTGCCTGCTGTTGGAAAATGGGGTGTGGGAATACGAGCTTGCCTTCCCGATAATCCATCCTGTGTCAGCTGCTGCGAGGTCTGGTCAAGTCTTGCCTTTGTCTTATCGCGCCAGCTTCATGCACTTGTTGGTGATGCTGCCATCATGCTAGTGATCAGATCAGCCAGTATATTGGTGCCAGGTGGTGCAAATGTGAAGCGAGGTGTTCGTGCAAGCTCCAAGTTGGAGGGGATGCTGGCTGCGAGATTCAGTGGCATGGCAACTTGTGTAGAATCCTATGGACTTTGTTTGAACTTTTGTCTATTTAAAAAGGTTTAAACATTGACATACAATTGAACCACAAAAAGTTCAAACCTCCCTTGAAAGGGTATAACTATAACTTTCCCACACAACATTGGTTTGAACTCAGGTTTATTTAAAAGTTCAAACTTGAAGCCATTGATATTCAAACCACACAATTTCAAAATACAAATTGTTCAAACACTCAATATATTGTTCAAACTACTAACTATTACAAAACCATATTTACTATCAGTTTGAACAAGTTCAAACTGTTGTGCTGCTGCCACTGCCACCGCCACCGCCACTGCTGCCACCCCACTACCTGTCACACTGCTGCCCATTGCATCACCTTTGGGTGTTGTGCCATGGGCATGCGCTGCCTGTCATGCATCATGCTGTGGGCGTGCACTGCTCGTTATGTACTGTGCCGTAAGCATGCACCACTCATTGGGTGTCATGCCATGGGCACGCGCTGCCCATCGCATCACTGTCGGGTGTCGTGCTGTGGGCGTGCACTACCTGTCACATGTTGTACTGTGGGCACGTGCTGCTCATCGCATGTTGTGGCACGGGTGCACATCGGCTGTTGCATGTTGCGCTGTGGGCATGCACTGCCTGTTGTGTGTTGTGCTGTGGGCATGCACTGCTCATCGCCATCATGCTGTGGGCACATGCTGCTCATCACATGTCGTGGCGCAGGCATGCACTGCCTGTCATGTTGCCCTCATGTTTTGTGCTGTGGTGCATGCTGTCTATCGCTGTTGCCATTGTGCATCGTACTGTGGCACGTGTCATGAGTCGCATTGCCATTGTGTCGCGACATGGTGGCACAGTTGCGAGTCATCTTGTGCTGTGTCCATTGCCATCGTGTGTCATGCCATGGCCACACTCATGCTGGTGGATCACACTGATCAATGAAAAAAAGAAAACAGAGAAAAAAAGAAAGAAAAAAAGAAAGAAAAAAAGAAAAAAAGAAAGAAAAAAGAAAGAAAAAAAGAAAGAAAAAAAGGTGAGACGTACCACATTGACACATTGCATCACTACTGGTGTCCACCCGTCCCCATGCCGCTACTGTGTAGAGCCTGCACACTGAAAACAGACTCCTGATTAGTAAAAAAAAAAACAGGTGGTGTACCTTGATGTGTTGACACATCGCATTGTGTCACTTTTGGTGCCTGTGTGTCTCCATAGCACCACTGTGTGGGGCCTGAAAACAAAATCTGATCAGCAAAAAAAGAAAGGGAGGGAAACTCACCAAAAATAAAAGAAAAAAAGAGAACCTTGAGAAGAGGAGCAGGGAAGAGGTGAAAGGGCAAAGTGAGCAGCAGTCAAACGAAATGACAGAAGCAAAAAAACAAGACCAAACTGATCATGTGATATCAAGGGGCAACATAAAAGTAGCAAAACATAGAAAATAGAAAACAATCAGGTTGGATAGAAATAAGCAGATTATATTAGTAATTCTGTCTGCATAATTTTGTTGTATGTCCTTATAGGCAATCCTCTTAAAAAAACCTTGTTTAGTGTGACAATTGCAACGCTGACATAATGCGACACTGGTGGCTTGGCTCACAATTTTGCTGAGTCAGAAGGTCACCTTTGAGAAACATGCAATCACAAATTCATAACTTTACCTAAAATCACAAAAATATTTGGATAGGTAGATCTGACCAAAAGCCAGGGGGTTACTTAAGACTGATGAGCAAGTTTATTAGGCTGTTTAACCAGTGCTATGAAGAGAAATGAAATGAGGTACTTAGTGTATCTATTGTAGCAAGGGTCTGGGTTATCAAGCAAATCACATTACTATGGTCATGAGTCAAGTCTGTCATGGGGTCTGAAGGTCATGTGAGAAAAAAGAAAAGAATGGTTGGGTCCAGTGGATCATGATACATAGGGTCTGCAAATGAGTTAGCAGTGGGTGCAGGGGCGAAGGGGGATGGTTTGATGATTCTTGTGGTGGCAGTATAGGTGGGGAGTTGTGGGGGTCTATCTAGTTGTGGGAAGGTGCAAGCTGCTCCATCTTGGGTGATAGGTTGTCCCAGTAGCTCTGGGTTTTGTCCACTGGGCTAGTATAGGCAGATGGGTGAGACACAGATATGTGAGGGAGCTCCTGGGGGTGTCTGGGCATCTCTGAAGGGGTTGAAGGTGGTGGGCAGCATGCAAAGGTCATTGCGCAAGGACACTCCTTGATGACCAGCCATGACTCAAACCTCGATATGATAGGGGCAGTAGGGAACTTGGCAGAAATGCTCATGAATGAGCATGTGACACTGCTTGTCAGGATAGACATACTTTGTAGAGTTGTGATACAAGTGATGTTACAAACTTTTGTACTTACACATGGATGGACAGCCACTTGTATAGACTTAAAGTTTTACCTCCCTTACCCACTACGATGTCTCACAGCCTCCTTACTTCTGTACTATAATACTACAACTTACTATACTGTTGTGGTTCTTATTTCTCTTTCTTCTGTCTTGTTTACTTTTCCTTAGTTTGATAACATGGCTCTGATACTTGCTTATGCCTTCTCTTCTACTTAAAAATCTAAAGCACAGTTGCATAGCATTGCTGCACACTGCTGTGCTCCTTAGTACTATAGTGACTCATCCTGACTCCTATAGACTCATACTGACTCACAACTGTGCACTTACTGTGCAGCCTTCTCTGACTCTTAGTGACTCATGACTGTGCATTACTGCGCAGCCTTTCTCTCTTGTATATAAACCCCTCTAGAACACTCCAAGCCTTAAGCTTGGTCTTCTTAACAATAGGATGCACATTGCTTCCAAAGACCCAAGTGTGAACCCCTTTAAGTCACATCTTCCAATCCTACTCTAAGTCATCTCCTCATCCCTTATCAAAGCTACCTTAAACGTATTGTTCCTCATATTTGCATATGAAGAGCATTGCAAGTGTTGCTTCCTCTACCAACTCAACACTCTCTCAATCAACTTGACACTGCTTCATTTAGGAAGCTAATCAACCCTTGAACAACATCTACTTGCATATCGTTTGCTCATAGATACAAAGGCTATTGAGCTAGAATGCCTAGTCAGACTTCAACCCCAGTGCTCTCAGAGCCCTTTGACCCTGAATAAATGATTGACCCCACCCAAACAACTATGACCAGAATGACATGCCAGGACGTCCTAGCATAACAAGTAAACTGTGATGGTGTTTCCTGTGATGATTTCAATGTATGTGGGTGGTCAGTCCTAGTGTTGGGGAAGTTTGGTTCCAAACTGATACAAACTTGGTTTGAACCAAACCAAACTTCTGGTTTCAGGTTCGGTTTGGAGAATCTGGCCAAGAAACCAAACAGCTTGGTTTTGGTTTGGGCAACCGCTGATCACCCTAAACGGTTTCAAACTCGGTTTGCTCTTGATAGCTTGGCTCACAGCTCTAGCAGTGTTGTGGGGTTCACATTCTTTATTTTTACAGTTTAAAGCTATGATATATACATGATAAATTTATATTCTATTTTCAAGTCACTAAATGCCATGTGTGTGCAGATAGGTGTACAGGCAGCATCCATGCCCGCATCCATGCATATGTCCACCCGCATCCGCCCATCCATCTCCGCATCTGTGCATACATCTGCCCATGTCCATGCATATGCCCATCCGCATCCATGCCCACGCCCATGCATACGCCTGCCCGTGTCCATGCCCGCGTCTATACGTATGCCCACCTATGTCCATGCCCACGTCCATGCCTGCGTCCATACATATGCCTGCCCGCGTCAATGCCTGTGTCCATGCTACGCCCACCCACGTCCATATGTACGCCTACCTGCATCCATGCATATACCCACCCGTGTCCATGCCCACATCCATGCATATGCCCACCCACATCCATGCCCACGTCCATGTATATGTCCATGCGTGCAGCCATGCATTCGTGCATGCGCATGTACATGGGTGTGTTCACACATCTGCCCACCCGTGTCTGTGTGTATGTCTGTGTGTGTGGCCGTGCACGTGTCTGTGCCCGCATCCATGCCCACGTCCATGTGTGGGTAGGTGCATTCATTTGTGGGTGTGTTCGCCCATCCATCCGTCCGTGCATGCATCTGTGCCCATGTCCATGCATGCGTGCGTGAGTTCATAAGTTCTTGCATGCATGCGTACATTTGTGTGTCCATGGTGCACACGTCTGTAGGTCTGTGCATGCATTTATGCGTGCATCTGCACATGTTCATGTACACATTTGTGCATGCATCCGTGGGTTCAGGCAGGCGTGATCCCAGGTGTTCGGGCATCCAAGCATGGATATGGGGATGGACAGGTGTCTGGGCGTCTGGGCAGGCGTACAGGTGGGTGGGGTGTCGGATTGGCACAATGTCGCACTGGTGCTGATGCCAGTGCCTTCTCACATGGAGGGGGTTGACACTGATGTGGTACCTGTAGAGACTGATAAGTAAAAAAGATCAAACTGTGACTTACTTACTTCATTGAGCCCATGGAATGGTCAAGGAGTGGGGAGGAAGTTAGCACGTGCACACAAACATGAACGCAAGATGAGACAATGTCAGTTATGTAATACAAGTGACTAACAGCAGTACCAGTGCAACAAAGGGGCTCCAAATTTTCAGGAATTAACAGAATTGGGTGGGATAGAAAGAAGTTGGCCATGTTAAGGATTGTGCCTATGTAGTTTGTGTTCTATGTTTTGCAGACGATTCTTCCCAGAAAATATATTTTATTGGTAAATGCAGTGGAGGTAGAATGCAGTGGCTGATCCCAGTTGTGTTTGCTGGTGTCAGCTTGGGCTCCAGCTGGTTCGGGCTGGATATGCCATGGGAAACAGTCTCAAACTGAGTTTAAACCAAACCAAACTAATGTAAACAGTTTGTATTGGTTTCAGTTTAGGTTTGGGAAATTTTGCCAGAAACTGAGTGGTTTGGTTTCTGGTTTGGGAAATTTTGCCTTAAACCAAACCAAACCAAACTTCTCCAACACTAGTCGGTCCAGAGTCCTGTATGAGTAGTCATAGTGGGTTGAATTGGCCAAGGTGTTTGAAATTGGGAAAGGAAGAGGAGCTGAGTGAGTGTGAGGAGATTCTTGGTCTTTTGGATGCCTGTGTTTAAGGCATGACATGGGTATGGGTTAGTGGTGTGCTTGGCCCGGCCTGAGGCTGTAAGCTGGGCCAAGCCAGGCCCAAGTAGGCCAGGCTGAGCTGGGCCAAAATGTTAGCTCCGTGATAGCTTTGGCCTGGCCCGCCATCCTGAAAGCCAAAGCCAGGCTGTCAGGCCATGCAAGGCCATGAGAATTTATGTGGCTTTGGTAACCATAATAAACATTCAACCTCACCTCAAGTACGATCCTCCTCTGGGAGCTGTCGAAGGACATCCTGAATGAGATCAACTGGAACCTGACTGATGCAATGTCTGTTGTGTGTAATGTGGTCTTTAACCTGATGTTGGTGCCAGGCAGGGGGGCAGTCAAGATAGCGATCTCAGTCAGTCTGCATGGGCATGCACAGGCTGTGACCAGCATTGAGGTGTAGGGCCCTTCCGTGTGGTTGCGGATGCTCTGGAGGTGATCCTGTGATTGCTGGTGTAGAATGCAGGTGGAAACACCATCTGGGCACTCATAGTGCTCCACGTGCGTCTCTCTCCCTTTCCCCCACTTTTCACTTCCAGTTTCGCTTTGTACCTTTGTACCTGGTTTTTAACCTTACTTTCTTTTTTTCAGGCAAAACATGTGAATGGAGAGCATTTGTGGGGTATCGACAAAGAGACAAGCAAGATTGTGGATATCAAGAAGTACAAGTTGTACGAATCTGCCAGTGTCAAGGTTCATTTGTCCCCCCAATTCCTGCAATTTGCATTGCTGCACATAACACTGCAAATGTCACTGACTTTGTTCTCCATTCCTTCTCATTCTATAGATCCAAACATTCAAAACTGCCATTGAGGTGCATATGCTTTCCTTTTTTGTCGTCTCAATTTCTTTATCGACCTGTTTGTGTTTTGCTTTGCTAATGCAGGCAGTGTGTGTCCTTTTACGTGTAGATGATGTCATTCAGATGACGTGGAAGGAATGGCGGCAGGAGCAGGGCACGCCTCCAGAAAAGCCAGTGCAGGAATGATTCTAGGCGATCAAAAGTTTCATGTTCATCACACTGGCAGGAGCAGGGACAAATTGTAGGATGACCTTCTCATTCATTCCAACATTTCTTCCTCAGGTTCCTCTGACTCTGACTTGCCACATGTTCGACTTGTCCTCCATCTCCCACCTCCTCTTCCTCTTGACCCTTGATCCCCACTCTTCACCCCAAAATAACCATGCACTGAAGAACACCTGCATTGCCCAAGCCCCTGACAAGCTACCTCGATTGAACTAGCGTCAAAGCGTCGCCAGGACCCACTCTGCCAGAATCCTGAACTTGCGGCCGTTGCCTTCCCTGGGTTGCCCCACTCAGACCAGGAGATCTGTAGATAACAAATTCGTACGCCCGTCACTCTTTCATTTACTTTTAGTTCCCTTTCCTGCACTACCATACAAACACTACTAGCGGCTGATGTCCCGAAGGCTCGACACGCCCACACAGCAACATTCCTCGCTGACAAGTTGCATACACTCTGCGTCACATACACATTATACCCACTTGTCACCCCAGAATGATACCATATGCCTTGCCACCTCCGTAGGTCCTGTTTAGATGACCAGACATGTATTTAAGCCTTGAAGAGCCTCATGTTGAGGCAGGCAAATTTAACCAATCAATCTCTCCATTCTCCTCTTCTTTCTGTGCGACTCTAAGGTCCTCGCTGCTCTTCAATTTCCTCTCTTTCTGACAGAATGACTTGGAACATTTTACTGTGCTTGTCACCGCTACTACAATGGACCCGATAGTCCAAGGGTGAATACGAGGAAGAGCACGAAGTTTACGATGAGGAAGGCAAGCATACACCCATACGTCTTCCGGGAGTGGAGCAATAAGTCGAACCAAGGGCGACGAAGTACGCCCGACTGAAGGGGGGCACTCAGTGGTGGTACCATTCTGGCTGGAGAGATGTAGTTTTGTGAGGGAGGCTCTCTGCCAGCGCATATCCATCAGGATAAACAAGCGACTGATATGGAGGTGGGACTATGGGTGGCAAGACATGTCCAGGTAACCAGGATAAATGTGGTGAGAGTGGATGAGGGTTTGGTGGAGTGGTGCCATCTAGATAGTCCGAGTGGGTGACAGTGCAGGTGGGACCTGAAGATGCTGCCAGGGATCCAAGGGTGGCGAGTGCTCCAGGAGGGTTGTGTGAGGTTGCAAACCCATCCAATTCCCATGGATAAACCATTCCGCACTTCTCTCTGTTGCTCGCAACTTGCTGAATGTCAGCTGCCACCACCATCAACTGTGACAGAGTACTTACCTGAGGCACGACTTGAAAGACTCAAAAAGATAGACAAGGGTGATCAATTGGCGAAAGGTTTTGGGTATAGAAGAGGAGAAGTGAGTGAACAGCTGGCCATGTGGCTGAGGGGGTTGCAACCGGTTGTCCAGCAACCAGTTCTAGTCAGTCTAAGTTAGTTCAACACTGGTCCATCACATGATCAGAATCAATGCAACTGCAACTGCAACTGTTCAGCAACCCAAAGAACTGCAACTGAAGGTCCAGTTGCAATCAGTTGCAGTCCAGTTCAGTTGCAGTCTTTTTCCAGTCCATGCAACTGGACTTTCAAACTCTATTTGGGACTTGGTAAAGCATGCATTTCAGGATGTCCATGGAGTCAGGGAGCATGAGAATGATCAAGAACACTAGAAAGTGGTCATTGATGGGGAAATTGATGGTGGTGAGTGGTTGTGCTGAGAGTTGGAGGTGATTGACCTGTAGCTCAATTGGTTTGGAGTCATTAAGGGTAGTGTGGAAGAGGTCCCCCATGAGGTAGACTACTTGCTTCTCTTCTTTGCTGTGATATCGATCTGACAAGTTATCCCAGCATTCCCTTGCAGTAGAGCACTGTATAATGCAGTTCATGGCCTCCTTGTTTAGACCTATGACAATCTGTTGAATGGAGTCACAATCCTGGGAGATCTAGTCCTCATAGGCTTCCAGATCTATGTCCTTGTCTGGCTTTCAGTCAGTGCCTTCAATGATCTTCCAAAGTCTGTAGGATCTGAGCGCGATCTTCATGTGGTACTGCCAGTGTGCAAAGTTTCTCCCACTCTCATCAAAGGGAGGCATGGCTGTGACTGTGGTACCAGGCTTTACATCTTTTGACCGCGTGATTACTTAGCTGGCTTGTCTGCTGTGTGAAGGGGATGCTCCTCTCACAGAAGGAGTGAGCATGGGAATGCTCAATGATTCCCCACTACTGTTTTCAGGCTCATCAGGAGATCAGGAGGGGAAGAGCATATTTGGGCCATAGAGAGATGAGGAGGGAGTCAGAAAGTCTGAGTGGGCAAAGATCTTTGGGTGTAAGTCAGAAACACCAGGTCTCATAATCTGTTGCAAATCAATGCTCACTTTGTGAAGAAACGACCATACATTTGATATCTACCTGTTGTGAATCAACACTAAGGTATAGTGTTGAGAAAGTTTGGTTCCAAACTGATACAAACTCAGTTTGAACCAAACCAAACTTCTGGTTTCAGGTTCAGTTTGGAGAATCTAGCCAAGAAACCAAATAGCTTGGTTTTGGTTTGGGCAACCACTGATCACCCTAAACGGTTTCAAACTCAGTTTGCTCTTGATAGCTTGGCTCATAGCTCCAGCAGTGTTGTGGGGTTCACATTCTTTATTTTCACAGTTTAAAGCTATGATATATACATGATAAATTTATATTCTATTTCTAAGTCATTAAATGCCATGTGTGTGCAGATGGGTGTGCAGACATGCGTCCATGCCCGCATCCATGCATATGTCTGCCCATGTCTGCCTGTCCATCCCCGCGTCTGTGCATGCGTGCGTGCATGCCCGTGTCTGTGTGTATGCCCATCCATGTCCAAGCCTGCGTCCATGTGTACACCTGCCCGTATCCATGCCCATGTCCATGTGTACACCCGCCCACGTCCATGCCCGCGTCCATGCGTACGTCCGTGCGTATGGCCATGCATGCATCCATGCCCGCCTCCGTGCATGGGTGCGTTTGTTCGTGCATTTGTGCGTGCGTATGTGCGTGGGTGCGTTCGCGCGTCCGCCCACCCGTGTCCATACGTACATCCGTGCGTGCAGCCGTGCACGCGATTGTGCCCACGTCCATGCCTGTGTCCATACGTGGTTGGTGGGTTCGTTCGTGGGTGCGTTCGTACGTCCGTCCATCCATGCACGTATCTGTGCCCACGTCCATGCATGCGTGTGTGTGTGCGTGAGTTTGTGAGTTTGTGCGTGCATGCATTCATGTGTCTGTGCACATGTCTGTAGGTCTGTGCATGCACTTATGCGTGCATCTGCGTGTGTTCGTGCACGTGTTCGTGCATGCATCCGTGGGTTCAGGCAGGCGTGATCCCAGGCATTCGGGTGTCCGAGCATGGATATGGGGATGGACGAGTGTCTGGGCATCCGGGCAGGTGTACAGGCAGGTGGGGCATGGGATTGGCACGATATCATGCTGGTGCTGATGCCAGTGCCTCCTTGCATGGAGGGGGTTGACACTGATGTGGTACCTGTAGAGACTGATAAGTAAAAAAGATCAAACTGTGACTTACTTACTTCATTGAGCCCATGGAATGGTTGAGGAGTGGGGAGGAAGTCAGCACACGCACGCAAACACGAATGTGAGACAAGACAACGTCGGTTATGTAATACAAGTGACTAACAGCAGTACCAGTGCAACAAAGGGGCACCAAATTTTCAGGAATTAACAGAATCGGGTAGGATAGAAAGAAGTTGGCCATGTTAAGGATTGTACCTATATAGTTTGTATTCTATGTTTTGCAGACAATTCTTCCCAGAAAACATGTTTTATTAGTAAATGCAGTGGAGGCAGGATGCAGTGGCTGATCCCAGTTGTGTTCGCTGGTGTTAGCTCAGGCTCTAGCTGGTTCGGGCCAGATATGCCAGTTCAAGCTGGATATGCCATGGGAAATGGTCTCAAACCGAGTTTAAACCAAACCAAACTGATGTAAACCGTTTGTATTGGTTTTGGTTTAGGTTTGGGAAATATTGCCAGAAACTGAGTGGTTTGGTTTCTAGTTTGGGAAATTTTGCCTTAAACTGAACCAAACCAAACTTCCCCAACACTACTAAGGTAAAGTGAAGTGAGCAGCATGAGCATAGGGTGAAGGGTGTAAGCTACTAACCTCAGTTCGTGAAGAAACAACTGAGACATATTGTATGATAGGTGAGCTATATATACTGTCTGTGCAGTGCAAATACCAAATGAGGAATCACAAGGAAATGATGATTAGTACAAAGAGAAAGGAATTCTACAAACACAGAAAGTGGAAATGTCTCTGCTCAATCTCGTCAAGCTGTGGGGTGGTCAAAATTCCAACATGGGACTTTCAGTTGCTTTGAAGCTGACACTTTTGTGTTGAGTGGTGGGAGTTGTCAGTAGTGTTTAAAGGTCCAGTCCATTAGACCTCAAATTTAACCAGAACTGGACCAGACTTAACTGGAAAAGACCGGACCTTTGGTTACAGTTAAGCTTGGTCTCAGATATATCAGTTAAGGTTAAAGTATTTTATAATGTCAAAAAAAACTGCAAAAGAACGGTTAAAACTGGTCTTAACTGGTTTATTTGACACAAAAATAATGTTTCAGTCTTAAGTAATCCCCTAGCATTTGGTTAGATCTACCTTCACAAATATTTACATAATTTTAGGTATTTGTATTGATTTGTTATTACATGTTTCTCACATTAACTAACTGAACCTATAGCCAATGTTGCACACAAGTTGAGCTGCACTGAGTTGAGTCACAACTATGATTAACTCCATATCTTAGAGTTGCACCTGGGTTAACTCCAGGAGTTAGAAATAAGTAAGAGGTTTTGAGACAAAAAATGGCAAAAAAACCTAGTATATTTACTTCTAAGTAGTGATATCATAGCTTCAACTAGCTTTTGCCATAAAACGATAATAACTAGATGAATAAATTACAAACAAATCTGAATCTATTCATGTGAGAATATAATCCCAAAAGCTGAGGGGATACCTAAGACAATATTTCAATCAGGTCAGCCAGTTATCCTAAAATGTTCAGAAATATCAAAGCCAGTTCACAAGTTGACCATTTTAAGAAAAGAGGCTGATCTAATTACAAATTGGTCTTAAGTAACGCTTTGGTTTTTGGGATTATCTACTCATAATAAATAATGTTATATTTGTTCATAATTTATTTATTTAGTTATCATATCATTTTATGGCAAAGGCTGCAATATCTTCTAGTAGTGACATTATTGGAGTCAATATTATGTACTGTAGAAAGCTTTAATGGTTCTAAAAATACCAGTCTAAACTAGTGATCGACACAGGTAACCCTTGGGTATTTTTACTCATACCCTTACCCCTTACCCATAAAAACCCGTACCCATGGCCATAGGTCACAGGTTTTTCAGGGGTATGGGATTATAGGGTACAAGTCTGCAGGTATGGGTAAAGTGCATGGGTAAACCCATGGGTTATGGGTAAGGGTATGGGTAAGGGTATCTCAACCTGTACCCATACCCGTATCCATGATACCCTTACCCACAGACCCTACAGGTTACCTGTACCCATGGGAATCACTAGTCTAAACCAGTCTTTAGCAGTTTTTACCAGTCTTAACCTGATCCTCAATGGACTGGTCGTAACTGGGTCTTAACTGGTCCATTATGTAATGTTAACTGATTTTAACCTGTCTTTTTCAGTCCAGTTAAGGTTAAGACACTTTCTAGAGTGATTTAGACTGGTTAAGGTTACAGTTAAGCCCAAAATAGGTCCAAAAACCAGACTTAACCAGACCTTTAAACACTAGTTGTCAGTGTGGAGAGGGGGATAGGGGTGGTACTGGTTTCTGAGGGTTGATAGGTAATAACATGCTCAAGTGTGGATAATGGAAGACCAAGTGGCCCCTCTGTGAGGGTTATACCAGCTCCTCTTGCCCCTTTATCAGGGGCTTTGGAAGCAGCTTGGACAGGTTCTTTGAACCCCAAAGCTTCATCTCCAGCACTGCTGCCTTCCCAAAATGTCAATAGTCCTTAGCATGATTCACTTTCTCCAAGCCCCAACAGTGCTTGGAGTTCTTCAATACTAGGGATGCTTCCTCCCTCACTTGTTAGAGTGTCCTCCATTCTAGGAGGAATGTAGAGCATCTCAGGCATGTTTGGATGAGTAGATGCTACTGAGATGTGAGAGGGAGTGGGTAATGGAGCTGAAGACATGTAGGACAGTGAGAATGATGAAAACACTTGGGCCCCAAACAGCAACACACTTGACTTGGAATTTGGATCAGGAATGGGCTTCAGGGTTTCCCATGCATGACTAGAGTGACCAGGTAAATGGGGGTAGAGTTCTGTAGAGTTCCAGTGTAACAGGGGTAGGGTTCCAATAATATTTTTTTTCTCAATTTTTTTGTCAGCCATGTGATGTGCCATATGATGCCCATTAGTGGCTGCAACACTAATGGGCAATATATATATAGGCCATTTGTTTTTGAGAAACATGTGATAACAAATTGAAAAAAAACACCTAATATTATGAAACTATTTGAGTAGGTATATCTCACTGAAAGCTTGAGGATTACTTATAATGGCTCAGCAGTTTAATCAGGCTGTTCTTTTGGAATAGAAAAACTGGCTCACTCAAATATTTTTGTAATTTTAGGTATTTTTTTCAATTTGTTACCACATGTTTCTAAAAAAGAGCCACTGCAACACTAAGGCAGGCATCGTTAGGATCCAGCACCCTTACATAAGCCTTAAACCCTACTAAACCCTAGTCACATGACGTAACAGGGGGAGGGCAAAAATGGAGAATAAATTGTGTATTATGTAGGGATATCATTTCCCAAACCTACGGTTTGAAACCATTTCCCATGGCATCTCTGGCCCAAGCTGGCTGGAGCTGCAAGCCAATACTGTTGTGTTTGCCATGCCACTCCTTGCCCTCAACCATTCCATGAGCTCAGTGAGGTAAGTCACATTTTTATATTTTTACTTATCAGGTTCTACAGGTCCCATATCAGTGTCAACCCCCTCCATGCAGGGATGCGCTAGCATCAGCAGCAATGCGACGTGATGCCAATACAAGTATTAGGTGAGTCGTGCCTTTCTTTTTTTGACTCATCAGTTCTGGTACAGGGGCCCACGATGCTGCACACCTGTGGCATGCATCTACCCGCTCACATCCCCATCTGCCTACTCGTACTGCATCCACCCATCCCCATCCCCGCACACCTACATGCCCAAATGCTTGTCCATCTCCATGCTCTCTCTCACACACACACCCATATGCATGCTTGGACGCACAGACGCACGGATACACAGATGCACAAACACATAAATGCACAGCACAAATAAATGCATACACAGATAGATGGATGCACGGATGGATACGCACATGGATGCATGAATGCACGAACAGATGCACCGACGCACATATGCACTGACACATGGATGGACGGATGGACGGATGGATGGACTAACTGATGTATGCACTAATGCACACACGCACAGACAGACAGACAAACAGATGGATGTACGCATGCACGTACGCACACACAGACATACCGATGCATGGACGTGCGTACCGACACACACACTGACACAGGCATGGACACAGGCATAGATGTATGGACATGGCATTTAGTAACTTAGGAATAGAATAGAAAATTATGATGCATATATTATAGCTTTAAACTTCGAAAATAAGAATATGTGAACCTATGATGCATGTTGAATTGTAGGCCAAGCTGCGAAGAGCAAACTGAGTTTGAACCTGTTTAAGGTGATCAGTGGTTGCTCAAACCAAAACCAAACTGTTTGGTTTCTCAGCGAGATTCTCCAAACCAAAACCAAAACCAGAAGTTTGGTTTTGCAGCATTCGTCCTCTTTGGCATTTTCACGGTACAAGCAAGGAACTGATTACATGTATGGTCATGTAATGCATCACGTGATGTAACAGGCTCTCCTACGAGATTATATAAATGTTGCCATTTGAGTCCTACAGTTGAAAAAACACCTTCTGAATTTTATTTTTATTTTTTTACTCTTTTCATTCTGTGTGACATTTTTTTTAAATATAGCTAGATTGAATTATTTAGAAGACCCCTATCTATCATTCTATCTAGCAATTTTGGATTTACTTGTGATGTGGAAGAGTGGTTAGGAAAGAATGTGACGATGAATTTTTGCTTATGTAAGGGTGCTGGTTCCTGGTGATGCCTGCCTTAACATGTATCACATGGCACATCACATGGCTGATAAAAAAATTGAGAAAAAATATATTATTGGAACCCTACCCCTGTTATGCTGGAACCCTACAGAACCCTACCCCCATTCACCTGGTCACTCTAGTTACACATGGGAAACCCCAAAGCCTGTTCCTGATCCAAATCCCAAGTCAAGCACATTGCTGTTTGGGACCTTGGATGAGGGCTGTGATAGGATGATAGTCCTCTTTGACTTCTATTGGTTCTTCCTTTTGTACCTTCACAGCTAGGGTATATCATGGGTGCAGGTTTTCCCACAGTGATCAGGTGATGGGTTTGACAGGTATGGGTACAGTGTCAAAATTTATCAACCTGCCAGAAACTGTGGTTGTCTACATGGTATCACAGGTATTCTCGAATTTACACCTTAGCTCCGTTTCTTCATTGTTTCTGCCAATACTACTGCTGTATTCCCCTTGGAGCTACAACCCAGATCAGCTTGTTGCAGCTGGGCACTCACACGAGCACAGGCCAGTATTGTAAATAGACCCAAACAACACTCCTTCCCCCACCACTTCACCCTCACTGCCGCCAACAAAACCGTTTTCACCAATGATTGCCTGCACAAGATGAAATGCCAAGATGTCAATCCATCCATTCCTTCTCATCCCCCCCCCCTCTGTCTGTACTGATTTCCCCAATCCATCCCTTTTCCCCTCAAGTTTTTGCTATGTTCACCACCCTTCTGCTGTGTTGCTAGCACACAATGTGGTATGTTCCCTCTTACTTCATTACCTGTTCATACTAACATATTATGGTCTTATACTGGTCCTTCGACTTCGTTGCTCTCTATTCATACTGCATCTCAACACAGCATCCATACATTCCTTTCAGGGCTGCACAAGCCCTCTCATTGCCTCCTCGCTTCTTACTTCTATCATCTCCTCACTTCTACCATGTTCCCATTCGCCTCCCTCATGACCATCTACTCCCTCATTACCCCCATGCCCGTTCCTACTTCCACTGTCTCCTCTGCCGTCACAGCATCTGGCCTTGGAACCTGATTGCACACAATGCTGTGCTCCTGCCAATGCAACATGGCTCACACAGATCGTAGGATGATCCACATCGCATCGCTGCTGCACAACAACATGATCCACCACATGGACCTGTGTCACAAGGCACCATCCACGCCCACCACATTTGGGAACAAGTATACCATACTGGGAGGTGATGTTTTGCCTGGACATGCAAGCACCGTGCCACATGAGCAGTGACACAAGATAAGTTGCTCCTTTTCTCTTTTTTTTTTTTTTTTTTTTTTTTTTCTTTCTTTTTCAGGTTCTGTGCCGCTGCTTCACTGTGGTACAAGGGCCTACAATGCAATGACGGCATGACGGGCAGCAGGTTACTGTACTATGGCACACGGCAGCATGCGCCTACACACCACAACACACGAGTCTCTCAACTCATCCACCCCATCACCTGTCTTTCCTCTCTCTCTTGGAACTTTACTCTGCTGAACACACATGCATGTTGACTCATACTTTCATGCTTATAGAGTTATAATACATGAGGCTCAGGATCAAGTAGTTAATATGAGTGTATCTTAGAGCCATAAAGTAACATGTTGTCATAATCTAATTGAAAGCTATCCAATTCTAGAAGGGAAAGCAAGGCAAGTATCAAAGAGAGAATGAAGCAGGCTGAAACCTTGGGTTTAACCCATAACCGTGGGTATGGTGTACCTAATGGGTGTGGTATGACAGGTCACGGGTACAGTAAATAATAATTTACCCACAGTGTGACCCATGTTATACCCTATTCACAGCTCTTATAGCCATGGAATGCTCTTTATGATATTCTTCGATTAATTGAGGTGTGAAGATGTTCCCTTTATCTTGCCATGTGTTTTCTGCTTTGGGATATCCCTTCCACTTTAGGAGGTATTGCAACTTCTTTTTCCTTCCACTTCACCGAGAGTCCAAGACCTTCTCCACTTCCCATTCTTCCTGTCCTCCAATTAATTCAGGTACTTGCCCTTTATAGTTTGGTCCATACTCTTCTGTTTTCTTGTATGGTGAAAGTAGACTTGCATGGAACATGTTGTGAATCTTCCATTGCTCTGGAAGGTTCAATCGATAAGCCACTGGGCTTATTGCTTCCATGATTTCAAAGGGCCCATATCGTTTTGGTCTTAGCTTGGTAGTTGGATAGGTGGTGTGAATGTTCTTCACCTTGAGCCACACCTTCTCATCTTTCTGATATTCTCTGAACTTTGTTCTCTTTTTCTACAACATTTGCGCCCTCTTTATTGCTTCTTGTGCTTCCCTTCTAGCTTCTTTGATCTTTGTGTTATACCATTCTATTCTTGGCATTTTGCTTGGGCACTCTGGCTGATGGGCTCTGGGTACAAACCCCATCCAGAGCTTGTAAGGTGCCTTCCCTGTCATAGCAGATACTTGTGCATTTAGCATGTATTGTACTGCTGGGAGGTAGTCTGCCCAGTTTGTTTGTTGGTAATTGCAGAAGATTCTCAGGATGTCTTCGACATTCTGGTTAGTTCTTTCTCATTGTTTGTCGGTTTGTGGGTGGTAGGAACTACTGATGTTTTGCCTTATGTTGAGTTGAGAACACACTTCTCTGGTGAAATTGCTTGTGAATCGACTTCAATCGAGTGTCCTGATCTGAAATAATTTTGCTTGGTATCCCTACAAAGGGGAACACCCTATCCTTGTATTCCCTTGCCAGTTCTTTGGCATTCATGGTTTCTCTGCAGGGTATCAAAATGACCCCCTTCATGCAATCGTGATCTGTGATGGTCAAGATTGCATCATACCCATTGGAGCTGGGCAGTTTGACAATGAAATCCATGGCCACCATCTGGAAGGGGTGCACTCCAGGCTCTGAATTGATTGGGTATAACCCAGGGGCATCCTGTGGTATATAACCTTGTTGGATTGGCATATTGCACATCCCTTTATATATCCTTCGATGTATTTGGTCATCCCTGGCCACCAGTAGTAATGCCAGAGATCTTGATGGGTTTTAGCTTGCCCAGGGTGTCCAGCTGTTGGCCCATTGTGGTAGATTTCTAGCAGACTCCTTTGAATCTGGTCAGGTCTTGGCACCACCATTGCTTGTTGATGCCAATAATACCCTCTTCACCTTTGTAACTAATATTTCTCCTGCCATTCCTGTAAGATCTTCTTGTTCTCCCTTTGCTTCTGCTGCCTTCTGATCTCTTCTTCCACTGCCATGGGTCTGATCAACCTGATAAAGAGGTGATTTGGAAGGGGGATAGTCTTCACTTCCTCACCCTCAGCTGGCATGTGGTCTGATCACTGTGATAAGGCATCAGCTATGGTGTTCTTCTTCCCAGATAGGTGACAGATGTCAAAGTCAAATCTGGCCAGGAAAGTCATGTACCTGGCCACCTTCCCAGAGAGTTTTTGCACCTCCCTATGTTTGGTTAGGTTGGCATGATCTGTGTACACCTTGATTTGATGTTTGGATCCTTCTAGAAGATATCTCCAGAATTTGAACACCTGATCAGTGCCAAAAACTCCTGATCATAGACATTGTAATTTCATTCCACCTGATTGAGCACCTCCAAGTGGTATCCAACCTCTATCCTCCTTCCTTGTGGGAACCCTATAGACTTTGTTTGAACTTTGTCTATTTAAAAAGGTTTAAACATAGACATTGAGTTCAAACCCCCCTTGAAAGGGTATAACATTTGCACACAACATTGGTTTAAACTAAAGTTTAATCTAAGGTTCAGACTCTAAGCCATAAGGATTCAAACCACAAAATTTCAAAATACAAATTGTTCAAACACTCATTATATTGTTCGAACTACTAACTATTACAAATCTGTATTTACTATGAGATTGAACTTGGTCAAACTGTATACCACCACTGCCACTACCACCGCACCACTACCTGTCACAATGCTGCCCATTGCATCACCATTTGGTGTCATGCTGTAGGCACGTGCTGCCCATCCTGTCACTGTTGGGTGTCAGGCTATGGGCATGTGCTTCCTGTTGTGTCACTGTTGGGTGTTGTGCTATGCGTGCATGCTGCCTGCGGCGTTGCTGTCAGGTGTCGTGTCATGGGTGTGCGCTGCCCATTGCATTGCCATTGGGTGTTGTGCTATGGGTGCGCACTGCCCCTCACATTGCCATTGGGTGTTGTGCCAGAGGCACGCACTGCCCGTCGTGTCACCATTGGGTGTCATGCTATGAGTGCATGCTGTCTGTCATATTGACGTCCATGTTGTGCAATGGGCACATGCTGCCTGCGGTGTTGGCATTACATGTCGTGTCGTGGGCGCGCACTGCCCATTGCATGTTGTCCCGTCACGCAAGCCATCCATCACCGTTGTATTGCCGTCATGTTGTGAGGTGGCAGTACAATTGCCCATCGCATGTTGCATCGTGGTGTGCTCCACATGTCGCATCACCGTTGCATGTCATGTCATGGGTGCACGCTGTCCGTCACATGTTGTGCCATCACGTCACCGCCATGTCGTGAGGTGGCGGTGTAGTTGCCCATCATGTGTCATGTCATGGCACGCTCTACACGTCACATCACTGTCGTGTATCATGTCATGGGCACGCACTGCCCATTGCATTGCTGTTGTGTCATGAGGTGGCAGTGCAATTGCCCATCGTGTGTCACATCATAGTGCACTCCGCACATTGCATCGCCATCACGTGTCGTACCGTGGTCACACTGGTGCTGGTGGATATGCCATCACTGTTGCCACCACACTGATCAATAAAAAAAAGAAAAAGAAATAAAGAGAAAACAAAAACAAAAACAAAAACAAAAACAAAAACAAAAACAAAAACAAAAACAAAAACAAAAACAAAAACAAAAACAAAAACAAAAACAAAAACAAAAACAAAAACAAAAACAAAAACAAAGAAAAAGAAAACAAAGAAAATGCAAGATGCACCGTCTTGAGGCATTGCATTTCTGCTGGTGTCCATGCATCCCTATGCCACTACTGTGTGGGGGGGCCTGCACACTGCAAACAGACTCTGATCAGTAAAAGAAAAAGGTGGCAGCACACCTTGATGTGTTGACACGTCATGTTGTGTTGCTTTTGTTGCCCACACATCCCTGTGGCACCGCTGTGTGGGGCCTGCACACATATCCTGATCAGCAAAGGAAAAAAGGGAGGGAAACTCACCAGAAAAAAAAAGAAAAAAAAGGCCCTTGAGGAGTAGAGGAGGTGAAAGACAAGCAAGGAAGTGCAGTAGTATCTAAGGCCCCAAACAGCAACATGCTAGACTTGGGATTTGGACCAGGAATGGGCTTCGGGCTTCGGGGTTTCCCATGCGTGACTAGAGTGACCAGGTGAACGGGAGTAGGGTTCCATAGAGTTCCAGTGTAACAGGGGTAGGGTTCCTATAACATTTTTTCTCTTGATTTTTTTGTCAGCTGTGTGATGTGCCACATGATGCCCATTAGTGTTGCGGCGGCTCTTTTTAGAAATATGTGATAACAAACTGAAAAAAATACCCAAAATTAGAAAAATATTTGAGTGAGCCGGTTTTTTGATTCCGAAAGAATGGCATGATCAAATTGCTGAGCCATTATAAGTAATCCCCAAGCTTTCAGTGAGATATACCTACTCAAATAGGTTTATAATATTAGGTTTTTTTGTTTTGTTATCACATGTTTCTCAAAAAAAAAACAGCCTGACTGATGCACATCATGTGGCACATCACACAGCTAACAAAAAAATTGAGAAAAAAAAACTTATTGGAACCCTACCCCTGTTATGCTGGAACTCTATAGAACCCTACCCCCATTTACCTGGTCACTCTAGTCACACATGGGAAACCCTGAAGCCCATTCCTGGTCCAAATCTCAAGTCTAGCACGTTGCTGTTTGGGGCCTAAGACTTTGGTGTACTATCTGCCCAGCTGTGCTGGAAAAGTGTAGTATATTATTGCCAGCAGTACATGGACCAAGGAGTGCTTGGAAAAAGTAATACTAACTGGTAATACGCTAGTAACATTACAGTGTAAGGTGCAAATTCCCAGTGTCTCTGTGGGAGCTGGAATTTTGCACACCCGGCCGAGCGGCCAAAATCTAAGAGGGAAAGTGGCAAAAATATGCCAATTCTGAGGTTTTGAGTGTTTGGGCACTTATTCCAATTTAGGGACCGCTTTTGTACCTAGGTGCCTGTGTAAAATGGGCTAAATTAAGATCCAATTACCAAAATGGAGCTAATTGAGCAGATATTGAGCACTGTGCCTGCATGATCAGCTAAATTTGCTTAGATAACACAAAGCATATGTGTGCCAGTGCAAAAGTTGATAATGCTGACTGCCCGAGGGGTGTCTGAATAATCAATGTTAGATCGTATTATCTCCCTCAGAGTCAGATTTTGATCCACACATATCAATGGGATATCTTTCCCAATGTGTATTCCTTCACTGTGGGTGCCTGTCTCGGTCAACACCTCGTGGCACCCTTGATGCCGATTGATGTCCCATGCGCTCAGCCCAGTACAAAACAATGCACCGCCCATCATGCTTAGATGTTGCTTGAGTAGGATCATCCTTTACCAAACCAGTACTTTGTATGGTGTCGCCTGTGCAGTGTGGATGAGTCATGCATGATCCCCCAAACTGTATTGTAAGAGCTTGCTGTCATCCACGTCGCATTTCTGTATCTTTCATTATCCCCACTCTCTGAGATTATCATATCATGCCTCGCCAGAACAAGGGGCCGAGATCTGCCAAGTCCAGGTGGCAGAATGCGGTGCCTGCAGTGATCACAGAACACACTATAAGCATACCAAGTCCTGAGGATTCTGACTATTGTGACTTGGACAGTAGCTCAGATACATCAATAAGAAGAGCAGAAGAAATTGACAATAACGAAGTACAAGCTTCAGTGGAAGCACTGCAGCGCCTCTACATGGTGTTCCTCCCTCCACATGTTATGGACTTACCTCAATCTACAGGGCAAGCCACACCTCCTGGTCCCGGAACTCATCCTCCTTCCTTCCAATCCACACCCATTTCCATCCCCAAACACGCCTGCACTCACTGGGCATTCTGTAAGAGGTCTGGATACAAGTGGCATGCCTAGACCCACTATTGTTCTGATATGTGGTACCTTTGCCTTGACGTTCTGTGGGACTTATTGTGGCCTGATACTGATATGCTTACTGACCCGATGGCTGGATGCTTACTAATCGAATAACTGATTGTTCCCATACTATTGTTCCAAAATCCAAAAACGCACTCTATGATATCATAGCTTACTGATAGCTTACTGATACTTAGATACTATTTGAAGCAGTAGAAGAGGTGCTAGTAATACTATTTGAAACAGTAGTGGAAGAGCTAGTAATACTATCTGAAGCAGTAGTAGAAGTGCTAGTAATACTATTTGAAGCAGTCATAGAAGAGCTAGTAATACTATTTGAAGCAGTAGTGGAGAAGCTAGTAATAGTATCTGAAGCAATGGTAGAGAAGCTAGTAGTACTATTTGATGCAGTAGTGGGAGAGCTAGTAATACTATTTGAAGCAGTAGTAGAGGTGCTAGTAATTAGTGTTCGTCAATGGGTAGGCCAACCTGCATAGGTTACAGGTATGGGTGCTTGTAGGTGCAGGTGCAGGTGGCCATCTTGGTACCCATACAAAACCCGTATCCTACCCATGGGTATGACAGGTTGGACACCGCTACATGTCCACATCAGATTTATGACTACTATCACTCTTGAGTTTCGATTTGTATGTACTGTAATTATTGACAAAATGTGATGTATTATATTATGGAAACAAACACAACCATGTCGCTACCATACACGACTCAACTGACATAGCAATATCAGAGTCCCTTTGTCACCGGCACGTGAGAATGGATGGGTTGGCGTCCATTGGACCGCAGTAAGTTCCAGAACCGGCCATGTTTCATATGTTCCCCACTCTTGTATCGTCATGATCCATACAAGTGAGGTTGTACCTACCAGGGCTTGATGCCCTGATCCCTTTGCTAGCTGTCAGATTACCGCCGCGCCTCTGTTGATCGTTGTTACTGTCCATATGGGGCTTTATGGGAATGGCCCACCCACTTGTTGTATTTATACCACTGTACCTAGTTACTCAAAGACTCTAACTTGAGTCTTTTGTCTAAATCTCAGGTCGTTGTCACTACAAGTCAAAGCCGGGTGTACTTCGTCACCCTTCATTCGACTCATTGCTCCCCCACCCGGAAGACGCATGGGTGCATGTTCTGCCTCCTCATCGTAATGTTCGCCCTCTTTATCATCTTCGTTGTCATACTTTCTGGTCCATTGTAGCAGCGGTGACACCAGACTCAAGTTACTTTCAAAATGGCTGACCGACAGTACCTAGAGGTACTACCCGAATGAGACATTCCCCCACCTAACAGACACGTATTCTGGAAAGAAGCACCAGCATCGAAGATCAGACCATACGCAGCACATGCCTACTTTGTATCAGGACGATACCAAGACAGACCAGGAGTTTGGGTATATTGGAAAACTGAAGAATCACACTGGTATCAAATAAACCAAGAACGAGGACAGCCCCTGCCATACTGGGGAACACCGTATCCAGATGCTGACGCATAGAATTACCCAGTTGGAGAAGTACCAGAAGACTTCTCCTTTGAAGATTACTCCTGAAACCAGACAAGCGATTCTGAGTCATCTGACAGTACAACCACCGATCCCTTGAACGATAGTCCCGAAAGACCAGACTACACTTCGAACCCACAAGCTCCTATTGGACCAGAAACCCCAAACATTGACGAATTAGTCTCCCAAGTCCAATTGCTATTGATTGCAGCCATGGCCACCCTCACAACCACATTGACAGGGATAACGCCCGCCTCGGCAGCACAGCGACCACCATCCCCGGTAACACCCCCTGCAGCAGGAACGAGTGCCGCAGCAGGGACCTCATGCTCAATAGCGTCCTGAATAAACACAGTCATGAGGAGAAGTTTCTCCTTGCCGACACCGGTATCAGGAGGACCACCTGCCGGAGGACTGCCCACAGGAGGACCGCCCACAGGAGGACCGCCCACAGGAGGGGCACCTGCAGCCTAACAACCAGCAGCAGGAGGCACTCCAGCATCAGATAAAATAATGGGGGCACTACCTGCCATCTTCGATGGAAATCAAGAATGAGCCGATGATTTCATTGAGGAACTCAAAGCCTACATTCGTCTCAATCAAAATGTGATGGCCTCATATATCAAAAGGTTAGTGCTAGCCCTCACGCTCATCAAGGAACATATTGTAGCCGCCTGGACTAAGGATATGGGAGCGTTCTTTGACACGCTCACCCCTGTTGACGACACCCTGGACCTGTGGGACCAGTTACTTGAGGAGTTTGCCTGCCAATTCCAAGACCCCCAGAAGGCCGAACAAGCCTGCGTCAAACTCCAGTTGTTGAGGATGACATGGCCTAACATCGACCAATACATTGCCAACTTTGAACAGTTAGCATGAGAAGCGAACTACACTATTGGCAAACCTCTGAGACCATTCAGTTCTTCATCACCAGGCTACCACGAAGTGTGGCTGAAGACATTTTGAAACCACCCCTGGTGCACCATTACTCCAACATCAAGGATCGAGCCATTCAGAGCCTCCACTCCCAACAAATCATTGACCAAACCTTTGGCAACCAAAGGTTTCCCCAGCCTAACAGAGGTATAATGCCTCATCCCAACTTCTTTAACCAAAGAACCAGAAACCGCCCCACATATACGCCAAGGTTCCAGTAGTCGACCAATCCACAAGGGGGTCAAACGACGTACCAACGGCAGGGGGCGAACACTCCCCATTACAACTCATCCAATGCACCTCCCTACTTGGCAAACCAACCGGTCCCCATGGATCTGGACAGAACCAGGGCTCTGAGGAATGCAAGGGGATGAGCAGCACAAACCCTGACCAACAATCGACCCCGACAACTATGCTACCAGTGCAACCAGCTGGGATACTTTGCCCAAGACTGCCTGCAAAGGTGGGGCCAGGCAAACCTCATTGACTGGCAACCAGAAGACCCAGAACCGGCCCTGACCATGCCATCAGTCATGGGAGACGACCGAGTTGCCAGTGCCAAGGCCTACTTCCAGAGCCTGGATTTTCCCTCCGCCTAATCTGTATGGCCTAGATTAGGAACAGTGACAGTATATTTATGTTCACGTGCAAATCAATGACAGTTCGCACTTACCTACACTTGTAATGAAAGAGGGCTGAAACTACGGCACTCCTGGACTCAGGAGCGACTGAGAACTTTATGAACCTAGAGTACACGAAATGGTTGGGACTGATGATTAAGCGACTCCCAACCCCCAGACCAATCTTCAACGTAGATGGCACCCCGAACTGGCAAGGCCAACTCCAGTCTTATATGGACCTTAAAGTACAGACAGGACACACACACACCAACATGAGATTCTTCCTTATGGACCTTGGGGGACACAAGATTATTCTGGGATACCCCTGGTTTGCGGCAAAACAACCAAGAATCAATTGGGCCAAGGGATGGATTGACCACTCGCAACTGCCAATCATACTCAGGAGCGAAGATGTGCACAAAGCCAGATTCCTCCCCTGCACTCAATCAAAGACACACAAATGACCAGACCTTCAGCAAAGAAGCCTCACACTGGTTCCCCAAACCTCACATTTGGGACCATGCCATTGGGGGGCAGGTGGCAACAGAAAGATCTCCAAATGATAAGAATCCTGTAGTTGACATCTTGCAGATGGGTTCTACACTGGTAGATTTCTTCTCATAATTAGCACGGTACTCCTCACACACCAGGTTTTTGGCCTGTTCAACCCAATTGTCTTCCCATTTCTAATTACAGAAGTATTCGAGTTTCATTCTAGGGTGCAGCACCATCGCAATGCAATACATATTTGAGGAGTCAGTAAGTGAGTAATACCAATCCATTTTCTTACACACTTAGGGTATAACACGGGTCACACCGTGGGTAAAATATTATATACTGTACCTGTGACCCATCACACCACACCCGTTAGGTACACCGTACCTGCAGTTATGGGTTAAACCCAAGGTTTCAGCCTTATGATCACTCTCTTTTTACCTTACTATAATTGATCTCGCTTGTACCTTTGAGTAGAATTGGATGGCTTTAGATTGTGATGACATGTTACTTTATAGCTCTAAAATACACTCATACTACTAGTAACTACTTAATCCTGAGCTTTATGTACTGTAAGCATGAAAGTAGGAGTCGAAATGTGTGTGTGAGAGTTGTCCAAACAAGGATGAGAGCAAGACACAAAAGAGGGGGGAGTAGAAATGGGAGACGAGACAAATAAGAGTCGGCACGGCGGCATGGTAAAGCGTTCAAAGTCGCAGGTCGAAGGGCGATGGGCGTTGAAAGGGGAGAGATGGGTGCGCGTTGGCACGGCGGCATGGTAATGCATTCAAATTCGCAGGTCGAAGGGCGACAGGCATGGAAAGGGGGGCGAGACCAGTGCGTGTTGGCATGGCAGCGTGGTAAAGTGTTTGAAGTCACAGGTCGATGGGCAATGGGTGTGGAAAGGGGGGCGAGACAGGTGCACGTCGGCACAGCGGTGTGGTAAGGCATTCGAAGTCAAAGGGCAAAGGGCAACAAGGGTGGAAAGAGAGACGAGACAAATGTGAGTCAGCACAGCGGCGTGGCAAAGCGTTCGAAGTTGAAGGGCAACGGAGGCAAGGAAGCGATAGAAGCGAGGAGGTGATGGAAGCGAGGAGGCGATGGAGGCAAGGAGGCGACAGAAGTGAGGAGATGAGGCAATAGAAGTGAGGAGATGGTAGAAGCGAGGAGGCGATGGGAGGGCTTGTGCAGCCCTGAACGAACGCCATGTTGAGGTGTGGTACGAATAGAGAGCAACGAAGTTGAAGGACCAGTGTAACTGTGTAAGGCTATGGATTGTTAGTATGAATGGGTAACAAAGTAAAAGGAAACATACCACATTGTGTACTAGCAACACAGCAGAAGGGTAGTGGATATAGCAAAAACTTGAGAGGAAAAGGGATGGATTGGGGAAATCGGTATGGACAGAGGAGGGGAAATGAGAAGGAATAGATGGGTTGACGTCTTGGTGTTTTGTCTTGCACAGGCAATCGTCAGTGAAAATGGTTTTATTGGTGGGGGCGAGGGCGAAGTAATGGAGAAGGGAGAGAGTTGTTTGCACCTATTTACAACGAGGTCCTGTGCTCGAGTGAATGCTCTGAGTCTCCAACCATGATGAACTGATCCGAGTGTAGCTCCGAGGGTGTACTGAGCAGCGGCATGAGCAGAGACAATAAATAAAAGCTAAGGTGTGAGGTGATGAATTAGTGAGTGTAAACCTGAGAATACTCGCGACACTGTGTGGACAACCATGGTTAGTGGCAGGTTCACAAATTTTGACACTGCATGCGTGACTGTCGAACCCGTGACCTGAACACCGTGGGAATACCCATATCCATGATATACCCTATACACACTAGCTTCATCACCACGGTAATTGCAGGGTGGTATGCCTTTCCAGTTTGCTGGTTGAGAAAGTCTGTCAGACGATCCATAGCAGGGATAATGGCCACAATACTAGTGGAATCCTGGGAGAAAAATAGAGTGGCATTTTTGTATTGCTATGCAAGAGCATTAATACCATCAACAAGTGATGGACAACAGTAGTTGCCAGTAAGATTGCAGTGAGATCTTCAATGATCGACCATTCCTCATTCTCCAGCTCAAACTTCCAGAGCTTCAAGGCCTTGTTGGCAGTCATGGCATCAATGGCCACACGGTATTTTCAAGGTGAAGCTAAGCATATAGAAAGTGGAATTCCAACAAGTTACAACATCCCAAGGAAGGATGTGTTATGGACTTACCTTGATCTACAGGGCAAACCTCATGTCCTTATCCCCGAACCACTCTCTCCTCACCAATGCCCATCCTCAAACATGCGTGCCTCCACTGGGCATACTGCAAGAAGGCCACATGCAAGTGGCATGACTGGATCTGCTATTGTTCTCCTATGTGGTACCTTCTTCTTGACGTTCTGTGTGACTTACTACTGCCTTTTACTGACGTGCTTATTGTTCAAAGAACCTGCTTACTGATCAGATAACTGATTGTTCACATGCCTATTGTTCCCCAATCCCAAAAACGCACTCTATGATATCATAGCTCACCAATAGCTTTCTGATACTTTTTTTTATTTAGAATTGATTTATTGACCATTTGTGGTTGACCCTCTTCCCTGTCTGTTGCCTACCTTGGGCCGGGCTTGGCCCTCATAAGGTTAGGGATGGGGAGGCAAGTGACACCACGGGGCTGCAGAAGCCCCATGTGGGTCTTCCGGGACATATTTGACTAATCACATGTAACGACTGTGTACAACTAGAGAAGTATGTATCTGCTGGTGGGTCTGAAGGGGTCCTAGGGCCTGGGGAAACTATTGGGCATTGTGAAGTCACCTTTGCCTTGGTCAGCAGGGATCTGCTGTCCTACCACTTACTTCCTTGTGCTCCTTGTTGTTGGGGGGGAGGTTGCTGGAGGTCAATTGCGCTTCTTGGGCTTGTGTGCGGTTGCCACTTGGGTGATGGAGGGGGAAGAACTTGCATCTGCCGAGGGGTGGATTCTTCAGGGGGTCGATGGGGGGGCGTGTTGAGAGTTGTGATGATGTCTTCTTTGTCTGTTGAGTCACCTGCCTGTGGGAGGGGGGTGTATGCTTGGGAGGTGGGGGGTTTTGGGGTTTGGGGCTGTTTCCATTTACGTACTTTAGCCTGAGTCCCGAAGATATACAGGTACTTGGCCTGGGTTAGGGACCTGAGGACTGACCTGTCTGGGTCCTCGAAAGCCACTACGAGGGAAGAGACGGAGCCTGGCTTGTAGGAGGAGGGAAGGTAAACCCAAAAGGGCTTGTATGTGATGAGAAGGGAGGAGTAAGAGGGGTTGGTGGCGTAGAGTGCCTCGTGGCACTCCTTGGGGCTAGATGGGCCCCGATCCTTGGACACATTGGTGGGGACACCATGGATAAGGAGTTTTGACCACCGCATGTTTGGTCGGATGGGAGGAGAGAAGGTACGGAAGAGGGTTGCCTGAAAGCCTTGTGGATGATGCTTCCAATGTGAGGGGAGGATTCCTGGAGTATTTTGCTGGAGGTGCTAGGTCTAGCTGTAATGATGAGGTTGCCTTTAGAGGTCCAGTGGACAGCTGCAATGTGGACTTTCTGGTGGTAAAGGAGGGGCAGCTGAGAGTTTAGGGTGGCAGTGATGAGGACTGGACTTGGGCGCTCCCCAGGGGGGAGCTGGAGGTGGGACAGAGCGATGACCAGGCTAGGGTTAAGGGCTCTGATTCCAGCAATTGCCGTGAAAGTTTTCTTTGGGGGGGCAAGAGGGAATTTAGCCATGTTGGGTGTTTTAAGTAGTTTAATGGGAGGGGGAGAGGCTTGTAGGCTTGCAATTGCCTTTGCCAGTAATGACAGGGAGAATTTGATTTCATTGAGTGAAGACAAGTTGTCAGTAGGAGGAGAGGGGGCGGTCTCATTGTCATCTATATTGATAAAGCTGAATTTGCCCAGGATGGTTTTGAAGGTGGAGTGTGATAGCAGAGTGGCCAGGGCTGAGTTGAGATGGAGCTTAGCGGAGGCGGTGGTAGCAGTTTCTATGGAATTTAGGAGGGAGTCAACGAGTATCTGAGGGTCAGTGACCGTGGGAATATTGGACATGGTGATGGTATGAGAGCAAGGAGCGTTGGCTTACTGATACTTAGTGGAAGCTGACAGGCCTGAGAAGACTGCTTATTGATTGTGAATAACTACTTACAAAGCCAGAAGTAGTAGACTTGTATTTAAGCTGCCAAGTTGCTGTAGAGTTGACTCGACTTGAATCAAACATTGGTCTTGCTGACTATCATCTCATCTCTTGGAGTGAACCCTCTCATCTTCTAAACAACTCACACTCCCCTTGGATATCTTCCAAGGAACCTCAAAGCCTAGTGATTGAGCTATATCAATCAGCACTCCAAGAACAGGTGAGACGCTATTGTGAACGCTATCAAGAGTTCATCAGCAATTCTTGACATAAGTAGAGCTTTAAATAGCCAGTAAAGATGAAGGCACTGTGAGAAAAGCTCAAGGGGAAACAGAAGGAGGAGCTCCAAGATTTGATAATCTTAAGCTTCCCAGAAAACCCCAAAGAAGCAGCAGAGTTCCAGAACAGGAGAGAAGACAACCTACCCATAGAGCTCAGAGGAGTCGCCCTTTGGACGATAAGACAGAACTTCGCACAATCATCCTACACCATCTTAGGACCAGGAGGAGTCTGGGTACCTGTGGAATACATCAACAACCAGTGGTACTACACCTACTGGAGCCAAGACAATGAAGTATTCTGGACAAATAAAACAGAGCTCATAAAGGATCTGAACCGTTGTGGTCTAGGGACATTAGCAGAACCCTACCAAACTCAACAGGAGAAAAGGAAAGACACCTCCTCAGATGAAGACCAGACCCAAGACGATCAATTGGAATCGTCAAGGGAGAAGACTCCCATCTTACAGAGATACGGAGTTGACAGAAGCGAGTACAGCCTATACACTGAAACCCAGTTGCTCACAGAAGTGGATGACCTCACCAAGCAACTAAAAGAAACTAAAATCAGCCCACAACAAAGACTCAACAATGCCATTGAATGACTAACAATGGCTACAATGACCTCTACTGGAGAAAGAACCACAGATGTCACATTCCAAAGCCTGCAAGAAGGCCCTTCCATTCAAACTACCTTTGCCCTGATCCCCGTGCCAGATCCAGCACATGGGAGCGGAGGCAGTAGAAGTGGTGGAGGCAGTGGGGGCAGTGGAGGTGGTGGAGGTGGCAGAGGAGGAGAAGGTCCACCCAACCCTCAACCTATGGCAGCTGCACTACAACAAGCAGCACAAGGAGGAGGAGCACTAGACAGCCACCCACTGGATGTCTTCGATGGAAATCGAAAAAATGTGGAGTCATTCATATATGACTTCACCATCTGGGCCTGGATTAATTCACACAAGAGAGTAATGCTCTGGCCACTAAGCCAAGTGGCGTTGGCCATAACCTACATCAGAGGGGAAAGAGTCTGGGAATAGACCAAAGCCCAGATACGAGCAGCCAATGACAGGGTAGCTGGAGGTATGAACACAGACAACGAACAACACTGGATCAGGTTCAAAAATAACTTTGTCAGCACCTGGAAAGACGACAGCCTGCTTGAAGATGCTCAGTTCAAGCTATCCAAATTGAGCATGAAGAAAGACATGCCTCTGCACAAATACATCTCAACCTTTAACACTCTAATCACAGAGCTAGGATGGGACAAAAACCACCAGGGAATGGTCAGAGCATTCAGAATGGGCCTCAAATCTTGGGCTTGCCACCTCAATCCTGAGGAAGGATAATTGTCCAGCCGATGATGACCTGGATGGATGGCAAGAAGCCACCAGAAAGGAGGTGGTCAAAGCCAAAAGAATTAAGCAGAAAGCTGGAGGCTTTGGAAGAGGAAGACTCACAGTCTGGGAGAACATGTTCCAACAATTCTTCAAGAATCACCCAGCTCCCAAAAAGCTCCCCAGAGATCCAGATGCTATGGATGTCAATGTCATCAACACAAAACCAAAGAACTGACCTCAGACAGGAGGGATATTTCAACAACTCACCCCAGAAGACCGGAAGAAGTTGATGACACAAGGACGATGCTTTAAATGCAGGAAGCAGGGACACATGTCCCGAAATTGTCCAGAGAAGAAAGGGGCTACTGGAAAGAAATCCTTCTCTGCTGCAAAAATCGTGGAAGCAGAAGAGGGAGAACAGTCAGAGGAGGAAGACAAAGATGACATCATGTCCCAAGCATCCACAAAGGTTGGATCAGTCAAAGGAAAAGGAGGACTAATGGCACACATCAATGCCCTAACCACTGAGGAAAAGGAGGAGCTGTTCAATAAGCTGATCAGTGAGGGTTTTTAAGGTGTTCCAAGTCGGCGTCCTGGCTTAGGAACACTAGCATGAGCAGGGAATAACAAGAAATGTACATTAAATGACTCACTTCTATGAATGTACCTTTTTCCTTTCAAACCGCTCATGTGAAGGCTGAAGAAACAGCCTTACTGGATAGTGGGGCAACAGAGAACTTTATTGACGAAACCACTTGAAAGAGGATGAAAGTGGGCAGAAGACCCTTGGTCAAACCCATCAAGGTCTATAATGTTGATGGGACAGAAAACAAACAAGGCGAGATGACCCACTATTGTCGACTCAGAGTTATCTATAACAAACGAGAAGACCTTCAAGAGTTCTACATTATGAACTTAGGAAAGGATCGATTAATACTAGGATATCCCTTCCTCCGAAGCTTCAATCCCAGAGTAGATTGGAAGCAAGGGAAGTTGCTAGGCGGAACTGTTGAGATCCAAAGCAGCATGTACAAACATCTAGACCGCATGGTCACCAGATGGCAAATCAAAGTGTTGAAAAGGCTGGGAAGGCCTAATATCCGAGAGTCTTATATAGTACTGGGAAGGTAATCTGAAACGAGGTGCTAAGTGCATCAATCGTATGAAACGATGGCCATGAAACGAGGTACGAAATGCATCAACTGTATGAAACGATAGATATGAAACGAGGTGCTAGGTGCATCAATCATATGAAACGATAGCTTATGAAACGAGGTTCAAATGAGAATAGGTCGACGAGTATGAGTCAAGAGTCCGGATTATGAGTCTAGTCTGTCACAGGGTCAAAGAGTCACATGAGAAGAAAAAAGGTGGGGTCTGTTCCAGCAGATTGTAACACTTGGTCATTGTGTTTCGGAGCTTCCAGTAGAATGTAGGCAAACCAGTGTTTAGTATGCCCATGACCTAACCATACCGCCATGAAGGAATAGGAATTACGGAGAAAAAAGAGGGTGAGCATGGAGCATTGGCTGAATCTTGTCCATTATGGGGCATGATGCATGATGGATTATGGTGCACATGTGAAAGTGTAAGGCCATCAATACACAACTTGCGTTCAGTTCTACAATCCTCTAAAATCTGGGCTCCAAATTCTTTCTCTGTACATCCCTCGGACTTTGACTCTACTGAATTCACATGGGTGCCGACTCGTACCTCCATGTTAACAGGGTATCAAACATTTATTGATATCCAACACAGTGTCGTTCTGCAATATGTGCCTCGGGACATTTGACTTTGTTTTAAATGGACAAGAGACGTTGGTGTGAGGTCCCCCTGAGGCAGACATTAGAGCTCATATTATTTGCACCATAGCTTGTATTGATTGACAGGTATCATACAAGGATTCAAGCGAAAATATGGGTCAAATAGCATCGAAGTGAGATTTGCAGGATGAAAGTATATTAGATTAGATGCGAATTTGAAGAAGCAAAAGAGAGAACTCACCAACCATTGACCCACGAGTTAACTGGCTTCAGCGCTTCCAATGGTCGACAACCACAGGATGACTGGAGAGCTGTCATGCAGCAACGAATAGCTTCATGGCTTCCTGGACAGGTTCCAATGACGAGAAATCCCATATAAAAAGATTGTGTAGCGCAGGTAGCACTTCAGCTGCCCTTTCTCCGGGAAGCTCTTGAAGGGCACCACAAAAACGTTGTGCGACTCCACTGGTAAGATAGAGATTCTTCAGAGCAGTGAATGGATCCAGAAGTTCCAGCCATTGGTCATTCTCCATGTCGTCTTCCCAATGTGACGATGAAAGTGAATCATGTTCCCCAATCTGGAGATCCTCCAAAGCGAAGATGACGGGGCAGGATGGACCACAGACCTGGGTGAGAGATGAAAGTTGATAGTCTAACTCTCGGCATTTGATTTGTAAATAGAGCTGCCCGGTGCCATTGACTGACCCTATACTGGAGTAAAGGTACAGTTGAATCTCGTCATTTGAAATCGACACATCTGCGCGGTCGACTGTCTTGAACTTCTCCACAAGACCGATGAGCTGGTGAAGTTGTGGGACGTCAAACTCGAGGTCCATGAAGAATGTTATGTCGAGGTTGTTGAGAAGAGGGGCATCAATTCGGGCCAGAAGGTCCTCCGAATACTCGTAAACACCCTTGAACATAAGTCGGGTGAGAGCGGGAAGGACCAAGTGTTTGGGTGGAGGCAGAGATCGGTTTTTAGGGCGAGATCAAGGGGAATGGAATTGAAGATAGAGGAATTTGAGTCTGGTCATGACTGTGAGGGAAGTGGCCAGCGCGTGGGGTGAAATGTACCCAGAATCGGGAATCTCCCAAAGGGAGAGTGAGATGAGTCGATGGGCAGATAAAAGTAGTTTCGGAATTGATAGAAATGGAATTCTGTCCAACCTGAGTGATCAAAGATGTGGGGCAGATCTGCCCAAGAACGATTCAGGAAGGACTGGCACCCTATCATGCGTCCAAACTTGCAGATCTGTCAGCTCTGGGAATGGCTTCTGCATTGCTTCTGTAAATCTTTCCCAGTGCGAATTGGCCATCCTGATGTATATTTCACAGATGCGATTGGAGTGCTCCGACTCGAGTGCAGCAACAAGGTTATCCAGCTGCTCGTGCGATGCATAAAAGAATGACATCAGTGATAGGCAGAACTGGCCAGGTGTCCAGCATCTCCGACATAGGTTGATGTCCACGATAGGTGAGTCATAGGTTGAGGCGACGTGGTGATGCAAACACGAGGTATCTCCATCTGCAACACACATGGACAAGTGTTTGCCATGGATCTGGCCAATTCTCCTGCCATATCAGATCACCACAATCCTCATAGAAATTGAATATGTCCATGAGCACATCTCCTGCAAGCTCTTCTTGTTCTACAAGCGATGCATCTGTCCAAAATGGCACAGGTCCTACGCTTGTCTGTTTGAGGTGGGTAGAAAGCTCTTCTACTTCATTGGCCTCTGCTCTTGTTACTACCGGAGTATCTGGATCTGACTCTGGCTCCTTTGTTTCTTCAGATTCTTTGGTGGCGGCAGGTGTCTCCTCTTCAGATTTGACTTCTTCTCCTCAGATTTCATATGGGGCACTCAATGTTCCTAGCCCAAATATCGTTGGAGAGAGAACCTTGTCTTCGCTTGAGACCCAGTATTCTTCACTCTTGTCGTTCCAAGTGAGGTAGTACCAGTGACTGTTAAGAAACTTGATGGGCTACCACTTGCCGTTGTTTTTTAGTAGGTATGAACTCTTGTGCAGATTTGATGACTTGTACCACCGCATGAACCCTACTATCTCTTTTGGTAGATCCGGCTTCAACCTTGAGTGGACTGCCACGGGCTGTTCTGGGTCTTGAGGAAATTCTACCTCAATGATCTGTAACTTCTCTTCAACATTCTCCTCCCGATTCTTACCCTTCTTACTGCGTGATCTCCACGTTTTGACTATTTAATTGTGGTATTTGCAGTAGTTGATCCTGCAAAAACAGTAATGCAGTAGGGTGTGCTCTCTTTCGGACTTGTGAACGAACTAGTTACCCCCTCAGTACAGATGGACCGCTTCTCCCTTGAGAACTTGTGCGTACATTACACACTGAAGACTTTGATACTTGTAGCTGTAGTGGTCATATGACCATGACTGTCTTTGCCACAATATTCTTCACAGTATACGTATCCCCAGTCTTTCTCTTCTAAGACTAATTTGTAGTCTTTTTCCAGCTCGAAAGTTGTAAGTTCAACTTATGTCAAGGTTTGCGTACCCCTGATAAAATCCTCGTCACCCAAGTCACTCTGTTACAACTCAGTTACAGCGACGCTTTCAAGCATGTGAGTGTTGCTTGTTATAGCACAAGCACTAAGCTTCGGCTCCACTCAGATGTTACCCTGAATGTAATGTAAGAGGATAGTGATAGAAATAGGGCCACTCTCTTGAGGTGCTTGCTAGACAGGAATATGCAAGTAGAGGATGATTAAGTCGAACTTAAGGCTCGTACTACTCTGCCCACTGGGCTTATATACAGGTTCGGTTTGTAATTGCTTTACAAACCGGCTCAGTCATCGTACTTGTACAGTAATCCAACCAGTAAGCAATCAGTTAGTAATAATACAGTAACTGGTAGGATTCATAACTGAACTCATAAGCAATCAGTCAGAACTAACAGTCAGGTTACTTGGGTTATTTGATTTTAGTCAGCGATCCAGTCAGTGATCTCAGTCATCTTTTTAGTCATCATCGCACCCTGTGAGATACTAGTACCATATTGAGAACCTGGGAATTGGATACCATACGGGGGTTAAGCCCCTTCAGGTCACATGACAAACAGGCAGTTGAATGCCTTCGAGACAGTCAGTCCGCAGAACGTATAGTACAATGCGTTAAGAATGCCGCAGTTCTTAACACTCGATGGAGAAGACGACTTTATGAGATCAGGTTGGCATTTTAGGAATGGTAAGAGTGAATCTCGCTTGACATACAGGAGAAAACTCAACGGTGATGTCTGAGAACCAAAGGATTGTATCAAAAGCACCTGCAGGTAGGTGAGGAAACAACTTTGTACTTGTTGAAGGGGTGTGATGGAAGATCAATCACCTTGGGCCCCAAACAGCAACGCGCTTGGCTTGGGAGTTGGATTAGGAACGAGCCTCGGGGTTGACCAGGTGAATGGGGGTAGGGTTCCGGGATATGACCCATTTCCAATTTGAGCACACATAATGCACATACCCCAAGCTCGGTAATCATGGTATAAGATTTGAGGAAAACAGCTGGGAAGTAACATGCGATAGTGAACTGGCATAAAGGACACACCTTCAAGATGTTCTATTATAGTTCTGCCTTAATGGCTTCTCGAATCGAACTGCAAGATTGCCATACATTATTAATCATACATAGTTGCACATGCGTGGCATCCAACCCATCGTACCTGTGGGTAAGCGCGGGTTTTTGCACGGGTACAGTGCAGGACAGCTAAACACAGCAAATGTTTTTGGGTGATTTTTGCTGCTTCCGGAAATGGTCAGGGATTGTCAGGCCTGTCACAGTGAGTCCATAGGCTGTAAAATAGGCTGAAAAAATCATGATTTACCAAAATATTACCCTAAATATTGTCCAACCCGGATTTTAGCACCTGTGCCTTGGAAACAGTGCCATTCGACTCCATTTGATTGGCTGAGTTCAAAGCCAGTCTCGGATTTGGGCAGAAAAATCTGTGAGAGTGAGAAAAGGACACGTGATGTGAAGTCCCAGTACTGTCATGGTCCCCAGGACAGCTCCCTCCCATTCCCCACCCTGCAAGCGGTGTGTCTGTATCTTCTCCTCAATGATGCTGCTGCCTCCTCCCACATTGCTGACCACCACTGCCTTGGGACATGGGAACCTAATGGGTGGTCTATCTTCGTTCCTCACCCGCTCGTAATAGAGCATGAAAGCACCTGAGCCCTTCTGCAAAACCGTCTCAATCCTGACCTCGTGCACTGTGTCATCACTCGCCCACAGCCAGCCCCTCCCCGGTGCCAGAAGGGGCTCGTCCAGCTGTGGCGACATGACGTGCCCCATCCCGCGGGGCTTGCGCCGTGCCCTCAGCAGGATGGTTCCCTCAACAGAACACCACAAATTACTCGCTCGTTTTTTACTCAGCTGCTACTAAACTTCATACACTGTATATAGTACCCACTCTCTGCATGTCCAGGAACTTTTTTTGATGAGAAACACATGTTTGCTTGCCAATCGAAGGGGGTCAAATCTCCACTAGTACTGTGACATAGTGGGCAGTTTGTAAACAGAGATCTCATCGGCAGGTTGATCGATGCCGTGTTGAACCCACAAATTTGATGTTATTTACCCCAAAAAGGGGCCCCAAATATATTAAAAAAACTAGTCAAAAATTTGTCCAACCTGAAAAAGCATGGGAAAACCTAGAAAAGGGTGTTTTTGGACATTTTCAGTCCTTCTGAGTCCAAATCTGAGGTCCGTTTATCCTCAAAAAATCTCATTCTGTCTCTAGCTACTTTGTCATGTTTAGCTGTCCTGCACTGTACCAAGATTGCCACCCATACCCGTACCTGTGGTCACCCGTACCCCCAACCCATGCGGGTTGCCCTACCTGTTGATGTTCACTACAAATCAGCAGTGGCATATCATAGTGTTGGGGAAGTTTGGTTTGTGCCTGAAACCACTTAGTGAAATGAAGGTTAAGACCTTATCAGATTGCTTAGAAAAGTTAAACACACCATCTACTAGATTTGAGGAGGGTGTGTTTAAAATTTCTAAGCAATCTGATAAGGTCTTAACCTTCATTTCACTAAGTGGTTTCAGGCACAAACCAAACTTCCCCAACACTAGTATATCAGTAATGCGTGTGGGGTGTCCAACCTGTATACCTGCAGGTTTTGTGCAGGTTTGGCATGGGTACTGAGATGGTCACCTGTATCTGTACAAGTGGGCACCCATACCTGTAACCTGTGTGGGTTGGGCAACCCATTGTAGAATACTAGCAGTACTTGCAGTTAAAGCAAGCCCATCAAAGTGGACTTACAGCATCGCGGTACCAAAGATGGTGGTTGTCAATGTAACATGCAAGTGCCACACAATGTGTCAGATCTAGAGGCTGCACTGGCAGTTAAAACAAGCCTATCAAAGTAGACTTGCAGCATCATGGTGCTGAAGATGACAACTGTCGATGTAATATGCTAGTGCCATGCAACATGTCAGATCCGAAGGACTTGCAGTTAAAACAAGCCCATCAAAGTGGGCTTGCAGCATCACGGTGCCAAAGATGGCAGCCGTTGATGTAACATACAAATGCACAAGCTTGAACATTGCAACTGGAGAAGAAAAACAAACACATTATGCAAATTTGTTGAACAACATTCCCTGTCACGTGTAGAGTTTGAAAGTCCAGTTGAGTCCAGTCTTTTGCCCATTTTGGGCACAACTGGAACTACCCGCCTTGCCCACCTTTCTGCCTTCTTATCCCTTCAGCCTTTGACCTTTGACTTTGAATGCCTTACCACGTAGCCATGCTGAATTGAGTTCAAGTTTGTCTTGATTCCCCTTCCCTCTCCTCTCTACTTCCCTCTTGCTCGTGTCTTGCTCTTGGACTTATTTCAGATGACTCTCGCACATAAAACAACAACACAAATCTCTGGCTATGTATCAACCCAATCCACCTCAACCTCGAGAACCTCTCTCTCTGCCCTTTCCCTTGGAACTCAACTTAGCCAAATAAACTCATAGCATGTCAACATGAGGCTTTGCAATTACAGTTGTTTTCCAACCTCACCCACTTCTTCATGCAGGGATTTACCGGTGCGAGTCTTCCTGCAGCAAATTTTCTGCCCAAAAGGGTCTATCAAAAACCACATCACAGGTATGTGGATCAGGATGACATTACTACTGATGGAATCAGAGGGCTGATGCCGATGGGCCAGAATAGCACAGTAGTGACATTGTGAGCAGCTAGGTTCAACTTCAGTCAAAGTTGAAAATTGAACTAGAGCCAACTGGCAATGCGCAAGGTGATCTGGCAGTCCTAGAGTCAGCTTGTAGTTATTGGAGTTGCTGGAATTGCTAGTGTGTCTGGGAGAATTCAACGAGTTCCTAGGATGACTGGCATGACCAGGAGACTTTAATGAGTTTGCTGTGATGAGTGGGAGAATTCAAAGAGTGTGCTGGAAGTACTGGCATGACTGGCTCCAGTCATCCTAGTGATGCCAGAGTCTCCAGACACTCTAGTCACATGTCATCTTGCTGATGTACAGGCAGAGGCTGAAAATTTCAATGACTGGGTGGGGGGTTGCAGCCCACATTCAGCATTTCCACAACATCAACAGAGCCATATTTCATAACCAACAGAAGACTGTGCAAGCTGAGAACAACATGTGGATAGCTGAGAATCAGGCCTGTCACTACCACCTGAAGGCCACCCAAATTCTACAATGCCTGGCATAACTTGAAGGCCTGGAATTCTTGTAGAGGGTTGATAAGAGTGGGGTGTGTGGGCAGAATCTGGCTTGGATGCTCGGGGCAAGAGGTGCCAAGTAGGGTTCAAGCCCAAACCAAAATTCTTTGAGCCCAGAAAAGGAGGGCAGAAAAGTGGCTGTCAGCTCAGAGAAAATGTACATGGACTCGGGAAACTACCAAAGATAAAGAGGGACAAGGCAATTGGTAGACACAATTGACTTCTGGAGTGCTGAAAATGGGGCTGTGATGCCCTCCAACCAGAGTGGTCATAGATGTGGGACAGGCTGTAAGACCCAGTACTCAATCATATTCACCAACTGATGGGAAAGATATGTCAGCTCTAGGAGTGGCTTTTATAAATTGGACTTGGAGCCTCATACTGGTCAATTTCCCAGACGCAATCAAGATCCAAGTTGAGTGCATCAAGTGCATTATTGCAGACAGGAGCTGTATATTTACCTCTATGGGAAAGCATGATCAGGCACCCCAGTCCAGGATCTCAGCCCTTGGTGTATAACCTGTGTACAAAATTCACAGGCCCAGGCAATGTGGTATGGCAAAGATGAGGTATTGCCACCTTTGGCACACATAAATTAGCACCAGTCACATGGCTATGTATCCCAGCTGTCTATAAATGCCCCTAGAAGGGCACTACCTAAGAACATGTCAACCACTACTGGCCAACACTGGATTGGTCAGTGGCAATGTGGACTTGGACACTTATAAAGGACTACATTGGTGCCTTCCTTGACTATGCTCCCCCTGCAGTGACTCCCCTATCATCAAATCTTCCAAGAAACTAACAATGGCAGTTGATGAGCAGTAGAGGATACTAGAAAATGAGAGTTAGACAGAGCTGGAGGTTGGTGGAGAAATGTAAGGGCTTGGATGGACAAGACTTGGAGTGTGGCTACTTTAGAGATGGCCAATTACTTCTGCTATAGTGCAATGGATATCACTTGATGTACAATTTGGTGCATATTAGTGAGGATCAAATATGAGGGAGGTGAGGGTGACAACCTTTGCAGATGTGCTGCTCAGTCCCAGTCTTTGGAATTTAGCATACAGTGTGAACTCCCAAAAAGGAAGAAAGTTAGTTATCAGAGTGGTGTCCCAAATCAGTTCTTAAATAATTGTTTTCAATTAAATGCAAAGTAAAGTATTGAATTACCAAACAAATATTTTATCACTACTTGTCAGATTGTGGCCAAGAGTAAACCATGTGAGGAGTGTGTCCATGTCTGTGTTGTGGCTAGGTCTGGAAGATGTAAAACAGGAGGGGAGGGAGGAGCATGTTGCATTCTCCTTCCTGTGCTATACTGTTGCCCAAACCCATTCCAATAACTACCCTGCTCTCTTTCTGTCTATCTCTTGTGTGCCCCATGGAGTTAATACCTGGGCTGAGTGCCCCACCACAAGAGCACACTCTAGATCTGCATGTCAATGGGAATAGAGGGAGAGTGGCAGTTACCTGATAAAATGGTTAAGTCTTGCCAATTTTGAAGTACAGTACACTTGCTCATAATGTATGAGGTAATGCTGCATAAATTTGATAATGCATAGCTATTTGTGTCTCCTGTTGTCATTCCCACTATAAATGCAACCATAATGCATAATGCATAATACATAGGGTTGGAGGGCAGGTTATGCAATATGAGGAGGGGCTATTGCCAATTCTATAGAGTGTGGAGCCCGCCTGAAAGCAAGTCACATGATATTGAGGTGGCAATTACTGTCATTGGCCAGTGCACATGAAGATCCTATCTTCAACACAGGCCTGCCTATAACACCTTGATGCCAAAATCTCTAAAGCGCAAACCTCGAGAGAAGCATGCTAAACAGCCAAGACCACCAAAGCAGCCAAAAGATACCAAGGATACTCCTCTTACCTCAGCTCAAATATCCCAAACTACGGCATGACAGAATCTCACCCTTTCTGACTGGCTAACAGTCTATTCTTTTGTGGACAACTATCCTACAGCAACTCAAGCAGATATTGTCAGACACTTTGCGACACTCAAAACAGGCAGGCTTATCTTTGATCAGTCAACACTATCTCATAAACTATGTGAATGTCCCAAAATAGAAGCATGTATCCATGATAATTCCACTGCCCTCTCATCAAAATGGCTATGTATTGTGACTTGTCCTCAAGCAGAGCATGTACTTGTGATTTGGATCCAACATATGGAGAGTATAGGGGAGACTGTAACTGGGCCCATGCTACAAGAGAAGTGGAAATGTCTTGAAGAAGAGTTACAAGTCCCAACTGAGGAGAGACTTAATGGAGATGGCTGGGTTGCATCCTTTTGCAAGACATACAAGATTTAGGAACACCGGTGACATGGAAAGGCTGGCTCAGTTGACACTACACCAGTTGAGACAGAACAAAAGTGGTGTCAAAAGATTTTGGCACAATATGCCCCCTGTGATCAGTGGAACTTCAATGAAACATCACTCTTCCCCTTGTAAGTTATGAATTTACAATAGAAAGAGATGGTTTTGTTTGACTTACTTTTGTAGCACACCACCTGATTGAGGCCTAGCAATGAAGCAGATAAGTGGAAAGAAGAATGATAGATTCTGCATCACCATTGGCTTTGCATGCAATGCTGATGGCAGCAAGAAGCTTGAGCCAATCTTTATTGGCTAGTCCAAAAAGCCCAGATGCTTTCAGAAGAGAGATCCTGAAGCACGCAGATTTTATTGTCATAGCAATAAGAAAGCATGGATGATGAGAGAACTGTTTGAAGAGTGAGTTCACCAATTATTTCTGCAGAACAGCCAGCATCATACTTTATATTGTGAATAGGTGGTTGAAGAAACTTGACCTTCAAATGCGACGAAAGGAGCACCACATCTGCCCTTGGTTAGGCAACTTCAGCGGGCACTGTGCAGTGGCATACCAACCTACCAACATCCATGTCAAATTCTTTGCACCAAATATGACTGCGTTGGTGCAGCCATGCGATGCAGGCATTATAAAATGCTTTAAGGCACTTTATCGGCATAGCCTATGCTCATGCATGCTGGATCTCAATGATGCTGGTGAAAGTGATATCTATAAAGTCAATCTACTTGAGGTGATGATGATAGCAAAGAATGCCTGGGATATAGTTACCACTGAAACCATTGAACACTGTTGGAAACATACCAAGATTGAGCCATAAGGTCTTGCTTATGATTACACATGAAAATCATCACTAATCCTGGCATAAACCAGTGACCCCTCTGCAATCCCATCACTCCTTCCATATCCACCTCATGCTGACCCACGCACATGGGATATCATTCGCAATTTTGCTGTCTCAGACAATATGACTCTGTCCAGTGTAGAATGTGCACTTCAGGCTCACCTAGGAGACCGCTTTGTTGATTCAGACTGGCAACCAGCTCTCTCCGTGATCATGGAAGCAGAAGGTGACACTGACAAGGCACTCAGCATCGTCAATAACCTCTACAAGAATGCCACTCACCAATCACATCTCAAACTCTGAATTCCTGCACAGACCCAGGCACACTCCAAACCCCACCAAGCAATATTGGCTGAAGCTAAGTTGATGGACAGGGTGTCAGCACTGAAGTCTTACAATCACATTTTTGGCCCTGTTCCATCTGTGGACCAGATTGTCAATCCAGCTAAAGAAAGCCATCAAGAGTAGCCAGAAGTAGATGGGAGTATAAAGAGGATTGCTGATCTTGTACAGAAAGAGGCTGCCATGGCCAATGGTGAGGTCGTTGAGGTTGAAAGTGATGATGGAGACAATGACAAGGGACCTTCCATCCCATCATGTGTTGATATAATTGCCCTCTGTCAACAGCTGGAGCATGGCTGCATGCATTATGGTGATCCCAAAATTTCCCTCGAGTTGTCCCACCAACTCTTTAAATTTTGTGGTATTTTACAAAGGGAGAAACTAGCTAAATCTACACAAGCTTCCTTAGATGATTATTTTCTTTATTCCTCTCAATAATCAATACCATACCTAACTTCAATCTTCGCATAGGGTAACAGTGGTCGTTGTGCATATTGCTCATAATGCATTAACTTTTGGTGGCTCTGATCGTATGCATTATGAGCAAGTGTACTGTATGGTGCTAGAATAAAGAGCGTGTACACTCAATTGAGCTCATTAGATTAACTGTTGTACCTGGCAGGCTGCTCTGGACCTAGAAGCACTTCTACATTTGATCACACCAACTATTGGGGGGCTGAAACAAATATAAAAAAATATATCCTAATCAGAAGTGCAAGATCAAGACTAAGAAGACAGGCTGCTATTGCATGTCATTATCAAACTTTATCCTCATATCCCACTTATTCTTGGGCATTATACTAGGGAGCATGATCACAAAATTGGAATTGTAAATATTAAATTTACTTGGCTATCATGTGGCACCTGTGAACAAATCAAGCCTATGTTGGCACAAAATATGGAGGGAAATTTTATGAGAAAATGTTCTATTTTTGGCTGCAGTGCTGATTTCCAATTAGATCTGCACCATTCAGGATGCCATGCTAGGTATCAGCTATGACAAATTAGTTGCTCCAGGGGAGATCAGGAAGATTGTGTGACAAATCAAACAACTGGATATTTGGTTGCATCCTAAGAACATGATCTCTGTGAAGCTTTGGGTTAAAAGACTCAAAGCTGATAATACATATGTTTCTTTTACACAGACAAACTGGATCCTTCACCCCTAGGCTCAGGATTGCACAATAATTCCTTTGTGTTGTGCATTCAGACCCCTTCCAATTGGATATATTCCAGCATCTTGGCTCCTACTTTACTGGGTTTGATATGATACACAATGCTTTCCAATATGTTGATGTTCAGTTATTTATAATTATTGCCAGGGACCATTGGAGACATAGTATGTAATCATATTTACAAAATCTCAGCATGGAGTGCTAATGTTACCTAATAGGTATTCTGGTTGCTTGGCTGGTTTCCTCATATAGAGATATGAAGATACTTATCTTTTTTGTCAGTTGGGTTAAGAAGTTGTCACTGGTCCAGCCATTAGTTCTCATGACAGATTGTGATAATGCACAGATTGCAGTGCTCCAGTCTGTGCACTCTGAAAGTTTAGTGTACCTTTGCCTTTGGCACATCCTAAAGGCAATGAGATTACATCTGAACATTTCTGAATTTCTGGTGCTGTGGAAGAAAGTTATCATATGGGTAAATACTGATGATCTGGCCAAGTTTCTTAATCTCAATGAATGCAATCTAATCTCTAATTTGATCAGATATCATCATGTGCTGAAATCACACTGGCTAGATGGGAAGTGAAACTGGAGGATTGACCATTTAATTTGCATGCTAGTGGAGGGTATGATCCTATTTTATGAAACTAGGTACCTGCATCAGGTCGTCAGGCTGGAGGATATTGCACAGCCATAGATGCAGCAGACAGGCTAAGCACTCACCTTTGTCTGATAGACACTTAGACAGTATGAGTGAGGTGTAGAGAGATGTGTATTGCAGTTCTACATAGGTGCTTTATATACATGTTAGGTGGCTATATGTCCAATATGGAATAAAGAGTAAGTAAAGGTGTCCACAATATCGCTCAAACTTAGAGAAGTTATGAGCGAAACAAGAGGGCAACAACTCACTGTGGTGGCAACCTGATTAGCTAAGCAAAGCTTAATCAGGTTATCCTCGAAGATTTCCAAGAGAAGTCAGAATGGCAGATAGAAGTAATTAAACAGAAGTTGGAGGGACTGACTCAACATTGCAGAGCTCGTACAGTATTTATACATTACAGCTTGTTGTAGTTTACTAAGGTGGTGAGACAGTAAAACAAGAGAACACAGCATAAAGTAACAAGTAAGTAACAGGTGATTAGCACACCTTGAGACAGTCATAATAGTATGTCACACCTGATAATAATAAGCCTTGGACTTTATGGTAAGACCTGCTGAGGGTGACCAGCATTGTTAATAGATCATTATCAATGCACGCAAGCACATTTTAGTGTGTCCTGAGACATCCCATTGTGTAACTGCTGGGTCTTGTCTTTAGCACTTGTGCTTGTGCTTTGTGGCAATCAGGAAACCTAGATTAATGAAAGGGAAAACAAGGTCATGCCTCCACAAAGGGAGCAGGCTCCAAAAATTTATTGTGGGAGCATTTTAGACACATCCCAAGACAGAGATTCATCCACCATGAGGTGGTCTCATATCTCCACAGTCAGCAGTCTGGACTCCATTCCAGGGTGCTCCTCCAAGTCTACAATTTCCAACAAAACTAGGATTACCATATATGGATGCTAGGATGAAGTCCATTGTCTCATAAGGAGACATACTAACTACCATACTGAGTACAATATGCTGAATCAGTCCATTTCATCAGAGGATCTATATCTTGCCAAGCAGAGGTAGCATGAAATCTTGACAATGGCTAAAGAGATCCCTAGTGACTCAATTCAACAATTCAATGACACATCCTTTCATGTTGTATCAGAGACTTACCCAGGTCAATTCTATGCAATCAACCTTGATCAGGGCACTTGTAAGTGCCCTGACTATCTAAAAATCTGGTTTTGCAAGTATATTGTAGCCATTGGAATACATTTCCCTCATTTGTTCCCAGATAAGATCAATGCTATTCCTCTTACCCTGCAACCTGCAGAATCTTCAGATCTATTCTAAATGCATTCCTAGATCTGACAGTATCCTTGCTCCTACTGAGGAAATCAGAGCATTACTTGCATCTCTTGCTTCCTAGCCAATTGATCCATTGACACTAGCACCTCAATCAGTTGTTAAAGCATTCCAATTAGCTAAGCATAGCCTTAATGTATTTCGCATGGCAATTTCAGGTTTGAGTACCTTGCCCAAAAAGGCTACCATTATGCCCAATTAGAAGAGTTGGCCAGAGATAGCCAAAAGGATGGGTATCAAATGCTTTTCAAAGTAGAAATGCCTTCCTAAAGAGCATGGGCTTACTGAGTGAAGCATCAGTGTTACTAAGAGCAAGTACTGGCATGTTTACAGTGACCCTTATACAGGAGAGGAGTACTAAGATAAGTACACCAAACCAGATGCACTGTCTGCTATAGCCAATTCATATACCTGAGTACTTCCTGATAACCCAGAATAGAATACCTTGGGGCATGCACTCTAAAACATATCACATACACCCTATAACATATTCTAATAACAAACATCCCCCCCTCATATAATTACTTTAGTTATTTTTTGTCATATGTAATCAATGCGATAAAAAAAAGTTTTATTTTAATATTTGGTTTGGCTGAGCATGAAATAATTTGTTTGGAGTCTATAGTGATTACCCTCACATGAGACCATTACCATTTTGGGAGCATCATACAGATGTGAAAAGTTGTCAACTGCTGATGAGACTCAGAGTGATCCAAATATAATGTGATACACCTAACCTACAACTATATGTAATGTTATCTTTTGCCACAACCACTGCTCTGTTGCACCTGTTGCACCACCCATCTCATATCAATGTCTAACCATAAGAAATGCAAAACTGGTGGTATCAATTTTCATTAGCTGTGTTCAATGTTATTGGAATACAATCAATGTCAGGTATGGATATATAACTGAGCATCAGCAAACCTACAAAAAACTTTTCGGCACTTGTACCAGCTTGTACAAGGCATGAAAGCTTGAATTTTGAAAAGTTGAAAAGCCAGGTCTAAATTTCGGCAAGTCATTGACCTTTTGTACCTAATCTATTGTAGCAAGTCAAAAAGTAGCAAAAGTTCACAAGACATATGCATAAAATTAAATGTATTTAGCAGGTTATCTAGGGCCACTAATTATGTGAAATTGATGCTCTCGAGAAAGAAATAAAGTTAGTGGAAACCAGGCAAAAATGGAGGGGTTTATTGGAGTGTACTGATTAAAATGATGTGATATTAAACTAATGGAGCAGGGGGAGCATTCATGGTTCTGATTGCAGATTGATCATGACTGGGTATAAAAATGAGTGGTTGCACCAACACAATTGAATCGAATGTAGTTGAAGTAATAAATAGAAAACGCAGTGAAATATCTGTAGCAACATATTTCAGAAATATTATGGTGAAAACAAGATAATGACAAACCTTTGGACCTTCACTCACTATTTGAACCTTTCATAGGACTACTTGGCTCATACATTGTACAGTGGTTGAATGAATTTACCTTTGGTTGCTGTTCCTCAACATGCATACCACAAAGTGTCGTGATTTTATTCTATCGCCGATCACTGAGCTGTTCTGTGACGTAAATGTATTCCCCAATGATAGCACCCACTATATCTTTCGAAAACAGCCCCCAGTCCACTTGCAAACCCGTTGTATACATAAGAAAGGCACATTTGACCTAAACATTATTTTAGAACAGCTAACCTATCCATACATTTGGTGACTCACTGCAGCAGCTGCTATGGAGATAACGCCATAAGGCTGGCCATCCTCATAGCACAAACCTTTGCACCACTTAAGATATTGGGTAAGTAACTCCATGACGAATTTTGATTCAAAGATGTTGGCTGGCTTCTGGAAGCAATATCAATTATTAGATGAAAGATGCACAGCAAAAAAGGGGAAACTCACAACATAATTGGCGGCTGTATTGTCTGTGCACTCAATGGGGGCCAGGATACCATAGATGGCTGGGCCATCACCCCTCATTGCCCACAGAGCATATTTAGCTATCTCATTGGGCCTATTAGCATATGCTTTGTCTCTAAAAAACTCAGCAACAATTTTGATGGCTTTTAAGCCAAAAAAGCTCCTTTTTCGCTGAGTTGATCCTTTGCCTAGATAGATGTCAGTTACCTGAAAAAATGTAAAAGATGGCACACTCACCATTACGAAGATCTTATCTTTCATTCCTACCTCATGATCATTGTCTAGGTATACCATGTCAACTTTCTCTTGAATCTCTTTGACCATATCAGGATTGATCACGAAAGGATCAGAGGAATGTTCTAAGCAGTTGTACAATGTAGGTAAAAAGGATGTACACCAGGCAGACTAGGTGAACTCCAGCAAGGTATTGACATCACGATTGTCTGATGAGCTGGTTATGGCAGAAGAGGCACATTCAATCTTTGCCTTGGGAACCTTTAAGTTGGCCAAATGTGGCTTTGACTTTGAATTTAAATGCAGTTTGGCCTCAAGACTCACAGCTATGGACTTCTGGGATGTTTTTGGCTTTATGGTAGTCTTTTTCTTTACAGGTACGACATCATCCTCACTGGCACTAAGGATGATCACACTTTGTACATCATGATGTGAGCATATTTCCATATAGGGAATGATCGGTGATAACCTACCTCATTTTTGTGATTACGCCCAGTTCCCTTGAGCACCAATGGTGAGAAAGTAGCAAATGCATCATCATCATCATCAAGGCCACCCAAAGCTATACCTGTTGGTTCAGACACCTTTGCTTTCATTTTCCATGATGTCTGAGATGGCACTGATAGTTTCAACTGCCAATTGGAGACAAGGCCAGATGGGAAACTGGCCTTTGTCTTATTTTGGCTATTATCAGTATGTCCATCAGTTTCAGGTACGTGAGAACCATCATTTTGTAACACGCACCCAGTGGTCTGAAGTTTGACTGCCTTCTTCTTGCCAGCAGCCTTCAGACTCACTTTTACTTTATCCACGGCCGCTTGTGTCTCTCCTCTTGCTGCCTTCTTCTTTTGCTGTCATGGCACCTCAGTAATTGTATTCATAACTTTAGAGATTTGGAATGACAGTACCTGCTTTCCCTTTGGTTCCACTTTCCCCTCTGCCTCTGTTTCATCATCTGGAAGCTCACTATTAGCTTTATTGGTAGATGTACCCTTGTCCTCACCACCCTCTTTGACATCCTCAGCATCATCCAGGCTGCTGGCTTCTGCCTGTTTCCTAACCACAGAACGCTCTGCAGCTTCCTCATCAAGCTCCTCCTGTAGCTCCATTTCAGCAAGAGTCTCTATCTGCATCTGCTCAAATTCATCAGCCTGTCGCTGGAGGTCAGCCTTACATTTGGCAGCTGCAGCCACCTCTGCCGATGTCCTTTTAGGCTTGGATGTGACAGCTATACCCGGGTGGGTATTTCGATTTGGTTGGTCTGCCTGAGGCGACCTTGCCAGCAAAACTTTACCTCTGAGTACTACAGGTTTGGGATCCACTGTTCTGACATTGCTACTGACAGGCTCCTTATCCACTTTTGGCACTGTGGTCTCAGGTGCTTTCTTTTTTGCTGGAGGTCAGCCACATTTTGACTTCAGAGGTACCTCTGGAGTGTCGTCAGTCTCAGATTCAGTGTCATTGGCGGTACATTTCCATTTAATCTTCTTTGAAGATGCAGGAATAGTTGCCAATAGGTCTTCTAGATTCTCTGGCACTTTCGTTTTTGCTGGAGGATGGCCACGTCTTGGCTTTGGAGGACCTTGGATGGCATCAGCACTGTCGTCACCCTTAGATGTCATGTTGTCAGTGGTGTGATTTTGTTTTCCCCTTTGGAGATGCAGGAATACTTACCGGTGGGGCTTCCAGATTCTCCAATGCTTTCTTTTTTGCTGGTGGTCAGCCATATCTTGTCTTCAGTGGGTTTTGGAGGGTCTTGGCAGTGTCGTCACCCTCAGATGCTGTGTCTTCAGTGGTACATTTCCTTTTCGCAGATTCTGGAATAGTTGCTGATGGGCCTTCCTGATTGGCGATGGCATTGATACGAGTGGAATGGTGACTCATGGTATCGATTATAAGGTGACAGGAATTTTGGGAATGATTAGAATGGAATGAGAGTGAGTGGAGTGGAAAGGAATGTCAGAAATTGAAGAGGTGGTGAATTAGTTGGCTGGGGTGACTTCAAAAGCAGTAGTATTATGGTGCTATTATTTGAAATCAACTTTAATATGCATGTGTAACTGTTTGTTTCTATTATTACTCAAACAGAAAATTTTGACAAGTCCGTTTTTAGTATTCCATCACTTGTATCTCCCCTCTCTATCGTAGAACATTTTTAATCCACTTAATGGTTTACCCTGCACCACTTATACCTGTCCCATTTGCTTCTTGGAGTGTTGGACAAGAGGCGGTTTAACCCAACATCAGAACTCCGCTCATTGACAATTTACACCGCAGTCAGATGATAACCCATTGTCAACATATGAATATCATTCATTCCTAACAGGTGAAAGCATCTTTGATTCATATGACAATGTGCTTACTGTAAAAATAGCCAAACCATGTGATGAGAATGGTGAATACCTCTTGCCACATACCTATCCATGGCCTCCACCTAATCCTCCTGCAGCTACAGCAAATCCATGGGATCCATTTAACTCACGCGTTAACTTTGACTTTGCCCATTACCATTTTGTTGAGGTGCAGAATTTGGCTCCACTAATCAACAAAGCTTTGGACCTGTGGGTGGCTACTATTGCAGAGTTTGGCAAGGATACTCCTTGGAGCAATGCCAAAGAACTTTATGCTACTATTGATTCCATACAGCAAGGAGATTCTCCATAGAAGGTATATGAGATCCAATATCAAGGTCCTCATCCACAGGGTACCCTGCCGAAATGGATGACTCAGACATATGAGCTATGTGTCAGAGATACTCATCAGGTCCTCCATCATCAGCTCAAAACTACACAGTTCAAGGATAGCATCAATCTCACACCATACCAGCAGTTTGATGGCAATGGCCAGCATACATGGTCTAATCTCATGTCAGCTGATTGGGCTTGGGTCTAGGTGGTATGTCACTGGATTAATCTAAACTGTTGTTTCTCTATCTCATACCCTAATGTAGGATGAAATCACGCAGGACAAATCAACTCACAGGTCAATGTTTGTACCTGTCGTTGCTGGAAGTGACAAAACTACAGTATCTATCGTAACAGGGTACCAAGAATACCACCCTGTGTATATGTCTCCAGGGAACCTAACTAACATTGCTCAGCGAGCACATGGTAATGCCTTGCTTCCTGTCGCATTTCTTCCAATACCAAAAAGTAAGTCTCTGGTTGATGATAAATCAAATATGAATTCAAACAGTATTATTAGCCACCAAGAAACACCGGAAGACTCTTAAGTATCAAGTCTTCTGTCAGCAGATGTACCATGTCTGCTTGGCCTGGGTGTTTCAGCTGCTCAAGGTGGGCATGACCACCCTAGAAGTCATTAGATATCCTGATGGCCATTTTCGTCGAGTGATATATGGGCTCGGTCCGTGTATTGCAGACTATCCAGAACAGGTGTGGTTGGCCGCTATCATGCAAGGGTGGTGCTCCAAGTGAGTTTTCTACAATGATGACTTTTATTTTCACTAAGCCATGTGTAGATGTGATGCAAAACCTGATAACTTGGATGCAGGCAATGCCCATTTGTGGAGCCAAAGTCTGAGTTCCTTCTCAATAGCTGGGACCCAGGTACACTATGGACCGACTTTGGTTTGTATGCAGATATTGTAGTAAGGTTTTTTTTTGCATTGCAAGCTGTTATAGCTTTCTGAGCCTAAACCTACAGCCATTCACATATGAGTTCCCTCATGCTGATACTCATGAATTACTATCACCAGATCTCCTCCATCAAGTGATCAAAGGGATGTTCAAGGACCATATTGTTATGTGGGTGAATGAAGATTTACTGGAAGTGCACGGAGAGGCTTGAGGACTTGAAATTATTGCAGATATTGATCATCGGTATGTTTTTTTCTTCTGTGGATCCAAAACGTGATATAATGCCCTTTATTAGCATATCGGCTGTTCCTGCATTTCCAGGGTTACAATGCTTTCCAGATGGCCATGACTTCACACAGTAGACAGGTGATGATTCAAAGGCACTTATAAAGGTCAGTTTTATGTGCTGTGATGAATTTGCCATACTAATAACCTCCATTCAGGTCTATCTCACTGTGATTGCTGGTCATGTACCTTCTGAGGTTGTCAAATGCCTCTCCACATTCCTTGATTTTTGCCAAATTGTGCGTCACAACACAATCACATCTAATGCTCTCAACCAGCTCCAGGACGCCCTCAATTGTTTCCATCATTATCAAGAATTCTTTGTCGGCACAGCTGGTGTGAATGGAGACTTCATTTCATTGCCTCGACAACATTCTCTACTTCACTATCTTTGCTCAATTCATCTTTTTGGCTCTCCAAACAGGCTTTGCTTCTCAATTGCAGAATCAAAACACATAAAAGTGGTCAAGGAGCCATGGTGGCGATCAAGCCGATACAACATTCTTGTACAGATGCTATGGACTATCTGCAGGCTGGATAAGCTTGGGGTGGCACAGAGGGCATTCACAGAGCTTGGTATGATGGATGGCAGCACAGCAACTTATACTGCAATGATCCAGGCAGGTGGGGAGCCTCAGCCCAGGGCTGTTGTTGAAGGTGCAGGTGATTATGACGATGAGGACAATGGTCCTGCCCCTGGCCCAAAGACCCTTTCGACCATAGAGTTAGCTTGGCTTCCTGGTAAGCCCTTCCTTGTGCCATCAATTTAAATTTGATTAATAATTATGCTGTTTATAGCACGAGGTTACCTGAATATGATTGAGGCGCTGGCAGCTCACATCAAGCAACCACAATTCCCTGAGCTCCTATGGTACTTCTTGTATGACCAGCTGAACCCTGATGCAGATATTTTGGGGGATGATATTCCCCTTCATCTGTGCCCAGTTTTTAATGGTCGAATTTCTGTATATCATTCAGCAATTGCCCAATATTTTGCACCTAGTGATCTTTGCAGTGTAGGTGGCATGCATCAGGAACAGATTTGCTCTAACCCAGATTGGTGCAATGAGTTCACTTGATGTGACACAGTCTTCATTGAGATCGGGCAAGGTGGTATGCAGGGCATGGTGATCGGGCATGTTTAGCTATTTTTTTCTTTTGTGTCTGATAGGAAACGCTATCCATGTGCCCTTGTTGAGTGGTTCATTCCTGGTGACGGGCCTGATGTAGAGAAGTTATGAGCTAAACAAACACGATGAGTGACTCACCGCAAGGCTGATTAGCTAATTGGTTGCCTAATCGAGTGAAGGCAGTGGCTGGGAGACAAAAGCAAGATAAAGTCGAGAGACACGCAGAGGGAATAGAGGGACGCAGGGGGCTGGCTCACATTGCTCAGCAAGTATGGTATTTATACATTACAGCCCGTGGTAGTTTACTAAGGTAATAAGACAGAGAGAACAAGAAACGAGGTGTGAGACAGTAGATATGTAGTAAGTCACTACTATGCCTTGAGACAGTGATAATAACATGTCACGCCTGATAATACCCTTTGGACTTTACACAAAGACCGGCCGAAGGGGTTGGGCATTGTATAGGGATTGTAATTGGATGTTTTGGTTCATTCCGAGGCATCCCATTGTATGATCATCAGGTTGGGCCTTCGCTGCTTGTGCTTGTGCTCTTGCATCAATTTGGAAACTAGATGATAAGATAATAAAACAAGACTATGCCCCCATGAAGGGGGCAGGTTCCAAAAATTATTGTGGGAGCGTCTGAGATGCATCCTGAGATCAAGTTTGATCCATCGCAAGATGGACTCGGGTCTCCACGGCTGGCAGCCCAGGCTCCGCTCCAGGGTGCTCCTCCGAGGCCGCGATTTCCACCATGATGAGGATACTGGGATGTGGGTAGTAAGGCCCAAGTTACTTGGCAATGGACATCGAACACTTGCCATAGTTCATCTTGACTGCATTGCTAGAGCCGCTCATCTTCTTCCAGTTTTTGGGTCCTTGTTTATTCCTGATGAATTACATTTCTCTGATTCTCTGGATGTGTATCAAGCATACTTTGTGAACAATAACATAGACCACCATTGTCATGAATTTTTATCATAATAGCTAATTATCATATTATCATTTCCATTTTATTTTTATTTCATTCTGATATTACTTGTCCGCTTTCCTGTACTTTACAACTTGTGCAGTCTTGCATGCTTGCAGACCAGTCAAAAAGAAGCAAAAAGTGTCCAAAAGCATAAAAGATTTTTGTAGATTTGCTGATGAACTCAGGTATCATAGGGGTTTCTTATCTTGTCTAGGCATTCACCTTTTCCAATGCTAGTCAAAAAACAATAAAGATAGTAGGTGTCTTGGAAAAGACTAGCTTTGGTCTTCTGCAAATATGAATTGTCATTTAGAAGGATTGAAGAAACTTATTCTGATAATGGTGAGTTTGGTCAAAACAGGCCAAGTCAAAACTTACAGGATATTGTATCACAAGAATGAGACAGGTGCATGCATTTGGATTGATCTATTTTTCTTTTAGGCTTCTGTAATGCTACTGCCAGGCCAGCAAATGCTCTTGAGCCCAGAGCTAAACATTCCCAATGCCATTGTCTTTGGGGCTAGCCAGTTCAAGTTCAAGCTATCTGAGTTCATTGACTATTCAGTTATAGTAATGGGGGAACATTCAGCAGGTTTGTTATCTCACTACCTTGAAATTTCCACCTGCTCATCTAGCTTGCAGAAATTTATCATTCCTTCCTAACCATTGAGATGGCTGAAAAGCTTCATGTGGCAAGCTTTTTTGTAGCTGAGGCCAAAGCTGGCATGATTAATGGTTACATTCCTCAGGTTGTATATGAGATGTTTGTATGTGTGAAGCTACTGAGGTAAGTAACTTATGCATGATGGTATTCCCACCTGGATCTGAACCATCAAGCTGGAGGACAACTATAAACCACTAACTGACATGCCATATATTATTGCTGGCATATTATCACATTGGGTGAGATGGTGGCCTTTGACCAGAACTTAGTAATCTCACTCTTAACTAGATGTGCAATGCCTTTATGTGGCTCATAGATAATGACTGGGTGAAAAATCACATATAACTTTTAAAATTGCTCAGGAATGTAGTATGGAATGTATTCCATACAATTAACATAAAAACTGGCTCTCTAGGAGCCCACAATGCAGTTTATGTCATTCACATCGTTTCTTTTCCCCAACCTCATACACCCAATTTAGATCCACCTGGCCTAGCCTCTATCTTACCTCAGATAAGTCTAATGGAGGCAAGACTAGAAGTGTATCTCATCAGTGTCTCATCAGAGGGTTCACCTCAGCTGGATAATTGCATCTATGACCACATAGGATAAACAAATATACCTTTAAATATATCCTATAACTGTTTTTAGGATTGCACAATGAAACATCACACATATAATTTGAAATTTGTTTCATTTTAGTAAAAATAATGGGCACTTGTGGTTTTTTTCTACTTCTCAACACAATTTAAATGTATCCCTTTCTGTAAGATAAAGCCAGAGCAAGTTTTTGGTCTTATGCTGTAGTTTCTGTCTTTGTACCTCTACTCACTTCCCTTCCCACCTGACAAGATGGGGCTGCCCTCAAATGACTGTGCACCAAAGTGGCCCTTATTGCACAAAGTGCGACAACCTCCTGATCAAGTCAATGTCAAGGCGTCACCATGATCAACATCATGGGATGTCCATACACTCTCCACCGCCATTCTTGGACTGTGCTGCCTGTGTTGGAGACCTACAGATATTTATTTTGTATGCCCACTTCTTGTTTTATTTTCCTTTAATATCTTTTTCTACTATACAACACTGCCAGCAGCCAACAGTTGCAACATAGTACGCACATACTGACAACACTCCTCGCCATTGATTTTCGTACAGCCAGTGTTACTCACATTTGATAGCCGCCTGTCACCTTAGAATGGGTATGATACATCTCAAAAATTATCATATTGTTTTAGCTGGTCAAACATGTATCTAAGCCTTGGAAAGGCTTCATGTAAAGTAGGCAAGCTTACCATGCAGAATACCACCTCTCTCCCTCTTCTCTTTATCTCACACAACTCTCAGAAAGTCTCCTGCCTTGCTTGTATCTATCACCCTTCAAGTTCACCCTTTGACCTCAAATGTCTTACTGCACTGTAAGGTGAGCTGTGCAGTTGATCACGAAAACCGTGGATTTGGGGAGTATTGGCCAATGCCAACGCAATCCCCCACATCAACACCTACCACTGTCTCTCGCCTCGCTTGCTCAATATCACTTCATTCCCATGTCCCTCTCCCTTTTATCATCTTTGTCTTTGACCACACGACATAGCTTTCTCAACACCCACTCACCTTTGTCTTTGACCACACGACATAGCTTTCTCAACACCTACTCACCTTTGTACTTGACTCCATGGTGCAGCACCCTCAATGCCCATTCTGGCCCTCAAAAGGCCTCACCTCTGTCTTGCGGCCACTCTTGTGGTCTTGCTCCAGCATGCTGGGCCACCTCTACTCAATTCATCTCTTTTTGTTTCAGTTTTGTGCCTGGGTACCGTGTTTTTCTTGCTCACATCTTACTATGCACTGTTACTTAGTTTAGTTCTCCAAGCCTCATTCTCCTTTGATATCCCCTTGATCCCTTTGACTCCTTAGACTCCTCAAAGCTTGTTCATCGCCTTGATTGTTAGACTCAGCAAACCTACGATTACAGCAGCAGTTTACTTACTCACAGGTTGCTACTTTAGAGACTAAACTACTGGGTGTTGGACAGTACTTAAAGCCCCAATTCCAGTGCTCCGAATACAACTCTCTTTTTGTGTTTGCTCCTCTCTCTCTCTGCCTCAAGAGTTACCTTTACTTTGTAGCCACCTCCCTCCTCTTCTAGTTCGAATACGATGCTGAATGTGAGCTACAGGGCCTGTTGGTGTTCATCTTTGTGCTTGCTCATCCTGTCTCCTCCCTCTTTCCCTACAGACGCCCTTTGCTTCTGCTTGGTGCCACCATGCCGTAGTGTTGGGGAAGTTTGGTTTCAAACCGATCCAGAATCAGTTTGAACCGAAACCAAACTCCCGGTTTTGGTTTTGGTTTGAAGATTCTTGTTGACAAACCAAACATTTTGGTCTCGGTTTGGGAAACTGGCAATCACCCCCAAATGGTTTCACTCTTGGTTTGCTCCTCGGCTATTACACAGAAAACAAAAACAAAAATGCAAATTTCCTTCTGTATCAACAATGACTTGGGTACACTCAGACGCTTCTACTATGGCTGCATCATCTGCCAATTTCCAGTGGTACAATGATGTAGATGATGAGTATCCAATTGGCCAGAGTCCTACTGAAACCACAACATCTCCCACTAATCCTCCTGCCATCTCCTCTTCTGCTGGTCCTTCCAACCATGTCTGACAGCTATGTGGCCAGCCAAAAGTGGCAATAAACACACCTCCCCCTGGTCATCCTCTCCCTGAGCCTGCTCCTAGCATCCAATGCAAGACCTCTCAGAAACAACCCAATTCTGACAACGGCAAGAGCTCCATCCCAAAGTTGAAAAAGACTACAGTGTTCCAGGGCAAGAAAGTAACTGCAATCTCACTTGATTCTGAGCCAGAGGTGGACAACGTGACCAGTACTGATCATGGCTCGAGTTCCAATGATGATGACAATCTGTCTGTCAAGGATAAATGTGTAAGTCTTTGCTGTATTATGTAGTTATCTACTAATACAATATACTACAGAAACATATCAGCAGCCACTGTGTCCATGGCAAAGACAAGCGCCATGCTGACATCGATCTTGTGTATGAGGAGGGGAAGTGTTGTAAAGGTGGTGAAACTCTGGATGGGTGGTGGTGTGTCCTCTGCAAGTACATACTTCATTGTTCTCTCTCAGCGCATGCTAATCCCATTATACAGGAAAAACTGTAACCCACCAGCCAGTGCGGGCTTCTACAAGCTCTCAAACTCAACATCAACTCTCCGTGCACATTTCACATGTGAGGGTGGTGAGCACTACAGATACTACCGTGAGATGTGTGAGAAGAACAACATCCTTGCCATTGCAAAGAGCCCTGATGTGAAGGAGGAATTCCAGTAGCATGCAGAGCAATATTAGCTCCTTTATGACCTCTCCAGTGCCAGTACCAGTGTGGCATTGGGAGGGCCTTCTCTCCCACCTTTGTAAATGGATCGTCCTTGATAATCAGGTGCGTATCTCATCATCTATCGTATCCTACTTGCTTATATCTAAGCCTCAGTCATTCTCTGTTGTCAAGAAAGAGTCATTCAGGGCTCTACTCAACTATCAGTGGCCATCCATGACACCTCAAGATCTCCCCAGCTGAACAACCATCACTGATGAGATTTACACCAAGTCCATCCATGTCAAGGGCATGCTCTCTGAGAAGTTCAAGGCGCTCGACAGCCAGGTCTCATTCACTTTCGATGCAGGCACCTCTCAAGCATTTGATCCCTACTTGACAGTAACTAGTCACTAGATTGACGCGAACTGGAACCTACAAGAACAGGTCCTCGCCTTTTGGGAGATTGTTGGCAACCACTCTGGGGAGAACACTGGCACACTCCTGATTGACATCCTTGGTGAATATGGATTGGTAGACCCCAATAAACTCGGCTATGGCACAGCTGATGGTTCCACCATGTTGACAAGGCAATTGCCATCCTAGCCAAGCACATTGACCCTACTTGCAAACAATGGGTTGCAAAGGAGCGGCGCGCATGCTGTATGGAACATGCCATCCACTGTGCATCCTGGGCTTTCATCAAAACTGTATGCCCAACACCAATGGCATCCATCATGTCAAAGCTGGCTGCCGATGAAGACGATACTCTCGAGCCAATTGGGGAGACTGTGGCCAGTACTGACACCACAAATCCAGATGACTTCCTTGATACTGAGGAGTTTGATCCTGGCGACTTGCTAGGCAAGGTTCTGGCATTTATCAATCAAGTTCGTTCTTCACCACAGGCATGCACATTTTTCCACAAGCTCTGCAAGGATGAGAATCTCCCACCGCTTCAGCTTCTCAAATGGGTTCATACACGCTGGGCTTTACTATACGACTTGATCACCCATCTGCTTGATATCCGCCCTGCTTGCAACGAATTTACCCTTCTCGCCGATGATAACGACAGGGTCCCGAACCTAAAGTTTCCTAAGACGTACATGATGTTCAAGCTCAATGAAAGCGAATGGCGCTTGCTCAAGCTCATTCATGATGGTCTCAAGGAGCCAGCCTTATCCTGTCAAAGCTTTTCACATGCCACCCAACCCACTGTTTACCATGCATTCCCCATCCTTGAATCCATGATGCAGAGGTGGGAACACATGGTCAAATCCCCTAAGTATGTGCAAATTGTTCCTACGCTCAAGGCTGGCCTCGACAATCTCTGCAAGTGGTACCGAATTCTCAATGAAAGCAGCATCTACTTCATTTGCCTCATCCTGGATCCCCGCATCAAGATGGCTTATTTTTAGATGCACTGGGAGGAGGAGTACATGGAAGCTGGGAGATGAAGCCTTGAAAAGATGGTGAGTCATTAATTTCACCATGTGCCAATTTACATGACTGAACCAACGTTCTTCTAGTTCAATCATTACTTCTGTGCCATTGAGTCTGCCTCACCTGCCAAAACTTCCGCCACTTCAATGCCCATAGAAGAATACCCCGACATGCTTTATGGTGCTGCCTGGATGCAGTCCGCTGTTGCAAGCCACATTGCTCAGGAGGCCCAAGATACTGATCCGTTCCATATAGTGATTGACGTGGGTAACCCTTGGGTATTTTTACTCATACCCATACCCTTACCCGTAAAAACCCGTACCCATGGCCACGGGTCACGGGTTTTTCAGGGGTATGGGTTTATAGGGTACGGGTCTGCGGATATGGGTAAAGTGCATGGGTAAACCCCACAGGTTATGGGTAAGGGTATGGGTAAGGGTATCTAACCCGTACCTGTACCCGTACCTGTGATACCCTTACCTGCAGACCCCACGGGTTACCCGTACCCATGGGGATCACTAGTTTCATAAGCTCAGAGGTTATCTCACGTCGCCACTTGAGCCATTCTGCAGTCTGCCTGATGTGGCAGTAATTCGGTGGTGGAAGGACTACAGCATTGTCTACCCCACACTCGCAAGGATGGCCCAAGACTTTCTTGCCATCCCCAGTTCTTCTATAGCATCTGAGCACCAGTTTTCCAGTGCATAACACATCGGCACTGACTTCTGAAACCGCCTCTCACCAACTATGTTCGAGGCTATGTAGATGCTGAAGGATGGGTACAAGGCTGGTATCATATCTGCCCACCTTGAGATTTCAGCTCTTTCCAAGGAGCTGGACTGCACAGTTGACAAGCTTCTCTTCGATAGCAATAAGAAACCAGCTTTGTAAATGACTCTGTGGCAAACTTACTGCTAGGTCAACAGTAATTCACTTAGGTGGTTCTGAAGGACAGGGGGACGTGGGTTGACGATACGGGTTGAGTGTCGAGACACAGGGGGTTACAGAGAGTATAGGGGGAGGACAGAGGCACTGAGCCACTTGGTGCAAGGCAGCAAGGGGAGGAAGCGATGGGAGTGTCACAAATGGACTGTCTGAGGACTGTCTGTTCATATTGGGAGTCCTTATATACACAGGGATGGTATTCTAGTAAGCATTATTACTCTAGGGGGTATTCTTGGTCTGTCTTGTTGTTCCAATGGCATAATGCCACCTGTTCCTGCTCTAGAACATCCAACAGGTTGGGAAGGAGTTATTCTGGGCACTTGGGGTTGTGGCGCACTTCCTTGGGGGATGTGGCTACTTTGCTTCTCAGGGTATTTTGGGATTGATACAGATCTGTGGCCAGATCTGTACCTCTGGCAATCTCCTGTTCTGATCTTAGAGATATCTAGATCATCTAGAGTCCTAGATGTGATCTGGGGATTCCCTTGGGGATTTCCCAAGGGGTTCTCTTTGGGTCTATTTGTGTGTGGCCTTGCTGGCACCTTGGGGGTCTGGGGGGAGTTGTGGGAGCGTTTGGGTTGTCCCCCTTTGCTAGGACGTTCTATTTTATTGCAGGGAGGTCTCTGGACATTGTCCTGTCCATTCCCTTTGATTCCTGTAATTCTGGAGGTCACTGTTTGTGACAGACTCATACTGTATGTTGTGTTACATTTTTGTTTGCTGCCACCTATCCTCTATCCAAGAAATAGATATTTTCGTTTGATAGTAGTGACTACCTGTGCAATGCGAAGGATGACTTTGGTCATCTGTGATTAGCCCTGTGGTAATTTTTGTGCTCGCTGCATGTGCGTGCAACAACCTCTATCTTTGCTCACTCTGTCCCCTCTATCTTTCCCGGCCTCAAGTCTCATAAACTCATGGACACCCTTCATGTCTGCTTCACTGTGAAGGCAAGAAAAGCTGATAAGATCAGTTCAAACTGAGTTTAAGCAGAACCAAACCAGACTCAGAGTGCTGGGTGGTTCGGGCTGGTGATGCCATGGGAAATGGTTTCAAACCGAGTTTAAACCAAACCAAACTGATGTAAACCATTTGTATCGGTTTTGGTTTAGGTTTGGGAAATTTTGCCAGAAACCGAGTGGTTTGGTTTCCAGTTCGGGAAATTTTGCCTTAAACCAAACCAAACCAAACTTCCCCAACACTACCATGCTGACTCATGTTCACCTTATCTCAAATTTCTCCTTTTCTCTCCCCTTTGCTCGTGTCCTCACTCTCATCTGCTTGGATGACTTGCACCTTATTCGACCAACACGACTTTCGACTTGGGTTTCAACTCATCCAACCTCAACTTCAACAAACTCTTCCCTCTCTTGCTCTTGGAACTCAACTCTGGCCAGACTTACAAAGCATGTTGATATGAGGCCTTGTGTGCTTATACAACCCTGAACCCATTTTCACTTCTAAGCCATGGCCCAAGCCTGAGCTGAGCCTGAGCTGGCCCAAACTCTCATAGAGGGTTCAGCTTAAGGTCCAGGAAAGCCCAAGCCCTGTGAAGCCAAGCCCAAGCTGGGGTTTCTGGGCCAAGCCAGGCCCTGCAAACCACTAACATGCAGCAACATGACACACAGTGGTGTGAGGGCAGCCATGTGCCCTACCACAACGTATGGTGGCACAACACATAGCAGCATGATGGTGACACCAACAAGAGCAGCCACACAAGGTGAGCTACCTTGTTTGTTTGTTTTTCTTCTTTTTTTTCTTTTTCTTTTTAGCTTGGCATGCGATGCAATGTAACAGGCTGCCACATGTCCCACCATGACACCAAGCAGCACAATGGTAATGCCAGCAGGAGTGGCTACACAATGTAAGCCTCTTTTTTTTCTTTTTTTTCTTTTTTTTCTTTTTTTTCTTTTTTTTCTTTTTTTTCTTTTCTTTTTCTTTTTCTTTTTCTTCTTTAGGTTCTGGTGTGTGACACAATGCAACAGGCTGCTGTGTGTCCCACCAGGACACGTAGCAATGTGATGGCAGCCATGCACCCCACCATGACACCTAGTAGCACAACAGTAACACTAGCAGGAGCTACTACACAAGGTAAGCCACCTTTTTTTTTCCTTTTCTTTTTTTTTTCTTTTTCTTTTTTAGGTTCTAACATGCAATGCAACATGACAGGTGGTAATATGTCCCACTGGGACATGCAACGATGTGACAGCAGCCACGTGCCCCACCATGACAGGGAGTGGTATGAAGACTGTGATGTGACAGGCAGTCATACCCCCTACTGGGATACACAGTGACACAATGGCAGCATGCTCACCACAATATATAGCAGCACACCCCCCTATGACATACAGCAGTGCAATGGCAACAATGCAATGGGTGGCTTGTGCCCCAGCATGACACATAGCAGTGTGATGGTAGCAACACAATGGGTGGCTGCATGGCAGCCTGGTAGGTGTAATTGTTGAGACAGACCACCCTAGCAGACTTACCGGCTCTATGCACTGGGTGGGAAACTACCTTATGATGCTAACAAAACTATAACATGTTGAATAACAAAAGGCAAAAATATGCTACAAATGGACATTTAAAAAAACTGAAACAATTATAATGAAACTTGGTACAATACTATCACTGACCCTACCTTCAGATGGGCCCCTTGTTCGGACAGTCATACAGTGTTACACACCAAATTGGGGCATGAGTTGGAACTCAGCTCAGCTAGCCTGAACGGCTGATTATCAGATATGGTTATATAATGATGATATGTACTGTAATGTAATTAGATCAACTGTAGTAGATAGTAATGACACAGATTGGTTAAGATCCACTTTTATATACAAATGGGGTGTATGTAATGACCTTGGAAGAGTGTGTCAAAAGTGTTGAGAGTCTGGGGGTCATAGATATACTGCCAGTCGGCCACGGCATGGTTTGTAGTGTGATGGGAACTTGAAGATACAAATCCATTTGGCGGACAAGGTAGAAATAGTTTCAGGGCTTCTTTGGTAGTGGCATCAGACTCCAAGCCCTCATCTAGTCCTGTCAGTTGACCATGCCTATAAGGTGCAACTTGTGTTGCACTACTTTTCTGGGATGCACAATTAGTGACAATCAATCCAGCAAACCTTGGATTTTCCCAAGTATCAGGATGCTGATCAAAGTGGTCCTTAATCTGAGAAGATAGATCTGCATTTGTTCTCTTGTCTGAGATCTCAAGAGCGATTGAAAGTGCCCGGAGATCATTCTTCTTGTAGGATGATATCTGACCTGTGAATTCTCGATTCAAGGCATTGTCTGCGACCTGGCACTCCTGGAGGGTGGTCTCTGCTTCCTTCTGCTTATGCTTCTCTGCAGCCATGCACTCCTTCTCAATCCTCGCTGTATCTTCTGCCTCGAACTGTGCATGGTGCCCCCTTGATGTAACCCATCATGCTTTGATCTTCTTGGATCTGCACTTCTTCCTTTTAGTTACATTGTCTAGCTGCAGCCTGACAGTTGAATACTCTTGGATGGACATGGTGCAGTGTGCATTTGAAGCACTAAGTTGGCTTGCCAGCTGAAAGTGGCCTTGTTCAGAGCATGTTAGTTGCGACCTAGTTTTTTCTAGCTCACTCAGAATCTCTTCTCTGGACAATGCATTGTCTTCTTCAAAAGACACAATCCCTAGCATGGCTGGTGCTTTGTCATTGATGTGTGCAGACCTTGAGTGTGTCATAGGGCCAGCTTTCACTTCCAAATTTGTGGCAAACTTACTGCTAGGTCGACAGTAGTTCGCTAGGAGGGTTCTGGATGGACAGAGGGACATGGGTTGACAATATGGGTCAAGTGTCGAGACACTGGGGGTTACAGAAAGTACAGGAGAGGACAGAGGCACTGAGCCACTTGGTGCAAGGCAGCAAGGGGAGGAAGCGATGGGAGTGTCACAAATGGACAGTCTGAGGACAGTCTGTTCATATTGGAAGTCCTTATATACACAGGGATGGTACTCTAGTAAGTATTATTACTCTAGGGGCTATTCTTGGTCTGTCTTGTTGTTCCAATGGCATAATGCCATCTGTTCCTGGTCTGGAACGTCCAACAGGTTGGGGAGGAGTTATTCTGGGTGCTTGGGGTTGTGGCGCACTTCCTTGGGGGTTGTGGCCACTTTGCTTCTCAGGGTATTTTAGGATTGATGCAGATCTGTGGCCAGATCTGTATCTCTGGCAATCCCCTGTTCTGATCTTAGAGATATCTAGATCGTCTAGGGTCCTAGATGTGATCTGGGGATTCCCTTGGGAATTTCCCAAGGGGTTCTCTTTGGGTCTATTTGTGTATGGCCTTGCTGGTGCTTTGGGGGTCTGGGGGAAGTTGTGGGAGCATTGGGGTTGTCCCCCTTTGCTGGGGCATCCCATTTCATTGCAGGGAGGTCTCTAGACATTGTCCTGTCCATTCCCTTTGATTCCTGTGATCTCGGAGGTCACTGTTTGTGACAAAATTGGCCATTGCAATCATGAAGCCAGTGACTGGCCTTGAGATATACTCTGTGTCTGGCGTGGCATCCAGGTCATTTCCTGGACCCTCTGATAGTTGGGCAACCTGATCTGGTACTTGGACAAGGGCATGGCCCTTAGTTGGTGTGCCAGGCTGTGGCTCCTCAGATGCATGCAAATTTTTATCTGCATTTCTCTGGGAGATGTCCTTCTCGTCCATGTCAGATCCTGGAGACCATTCAGCATCGGATGATTGAGCTTCTACATCAGAAGATGTGATTTCAGTTGGAAATGAAGGTGGGACATGGGCAACAATAGACAATGCTTTGCTAGGGGCAAAATCCTCAAGACCAAAGACTCCATGATCTACTGGGTACAGGCCCATCTTTTTGAATGCCCAGACAATAAGGGCTTTGGTTAATGTGTCCCATGTGCCTTGGATGTATGCCTGGATAACTGTGAATCAATTTATGGGGATGTGTTGTCTGAGATATTCTTTGCAGACTGCCTGCCACCTGCGCTCCATCACCGAGAAGACAAGGACATCAAGTGGCTGGCATTTGTGAGTTGTCTTAGATAGGAAGCAGATAACCTCAATATGCAGGCCTTCTGTGTCTCATAAATTATACATGGCACATTTCAGATATAGGTTCTCGTGGGTATCATGCCCATCCATCATGAGGACGATTGGCTTTGTATCATCTATGCGATGTGCCTTTGCAAATGGAGCAAAAACATTTTGTAACCACTGTACACAGTTGATAGAATCTGTCCAGCTAGACTCGGAACAATAGAGACTTATTCAGTAATCAGCACTTTCTAAGATTTAGATATAATGACTAGATGTGCACCTTCCCCAATCATCATCAGACAGATTGTGTAGATCGGGCATGGTACCATTCTTAAGGCAGAAAGAACATGGAACGATTTCTCCATCAGCAGAGACACATTCCAGGATGGTCACTAGCTCAAGATTATCGCTCCTTAGTTGATACTTTTGTCATTGGCCCCTTAAAAATATATACTTCTTTCCATCGTTCTTTCAGCCTCCTCCCATCTGGATCCCTTTTTCATCCATATTCCAGATGTGTTCTAGAGGAATACCACCATAGTGTGCATAAAACTCCTCAAGTTTGTCAAAGTAGTCATTGATTACTGTTTCATTAAAGTGTTTTGCATGTTTGGGGTCCAATCTAACTGGCCTCCCAGGGCAAAGTTCTGGATGCCTCTTCATGAAGCACCTATACCATGTTCAGGCAAGGGTCTTGCCAGAGATCACAGATGCATCCACAATAATATCTTGTCTTGAATATGGCCTCCCCATTGAGGCGTGGAGGGTTATCCACTCCTTGAGTGTTTCTTCCTCTTCTTCAGTGAGATTCTGCCTTTTCACACTTGTAACACATACACACTCATGTTGGCCACTTGTACAATCATTCAGTGTGCTTAATGGAATCTGTGTGACTTCCAGTCAGTGAATCAAGCAGGGCGCGCATAGCTCAAAATCATTACCTTCATATCTCTGGAAGCAGCCCGGCAAGACTTATATTTTCCTGAACCAAGACCATGTATTGCCTCTTGGATCCAGTCCTCATAGTTGGGGTCATTGAACCACCGGTCTCTGTACCATGTGGTATTGTTCCTCAAGGCAGGCATTTGGTTTGGAAGTACTAAACAAAGTATGATACAACACAATACAACGTGACGTGGCATGACACACTAACAAGCCCTGAGAAATGCGCTAACTGTACTTCATAGTCACAGTAAAAGGATTAGATAGCTGTAATCACTAATTGCCGTACTGTATTTGTCATAATTAACCAAGGCTGCCCCTTCGTCAATTTCCATGACATAGAAACTCTGACATGGCATCAGTCAGCAGGTGTGACAAATGATACTTTCTTTCCTTTTGCCCCAGGGCAGGTTTTTTGCCAAAAAAGTTTATTTAACATGTAGATACAATGTACTAGATGGTGTGTACAAAACTTTATAGAAATTGAACAAGAATTGAGTGAGAAATTTTGAAGTGTCCGAACAAGGGGCCTGTCCAAAGGTAGGGTCAGTGATAGTAGACTACTCTCACAAAATGGTGTTGTAATACTTAATGCAATTTTGTAGGATCTAATTTGATAGAAAAAGTAAGCCTTATGGTATGATGTTTTATATAAAAACAAAAAGGAAAGATACAAACTGAGCTGTTTTTTGAAAATAGAAAAAAGAAGATAAAAATAGTAAAATCTATCTATTATTTGGATGACTTTTATGTACAGAAAAATAGCAAAATATGAGTAAAATATTGTTATAAAGATTGGATGTAACAAAATCTTAACAAACTAACAGCAAAATATAAAGAAGATTTAGATCTCAAAATATTAAATAGATATTAGTTTCTACTTGAAAAAAAAAACATAATAAAGGAGGATATAAAATCGTATATATTTTCCAGGATTTGTTAATAATTTTTGTATAGAGCAAAATATTATGTTTTGAGAAAGAGAAACATGTCCAACAATCTCTGAGGTCTCTGAAGATCCCAAGTATATCTTAATTCCTCAACTCTTTGATTATAGCCTATCTGACTGTAACATTTTGTTTCTCTTTCTCAAAATATAATATTTTGTTCTACACAAAAATTATTAACAAATCTTGAAAAATATATACACTTTTATATCCTCCTTTATTATGTTTTTTTTGTCAAGTAGAAACTAATATTTATTCAATATTCTGAGATCTACATCTTTATATTTTGCTGTTAGTTTGTTAAGATTTTGTTATATCTAATCTTTATAACAATATTTTACTCATATTTTACTATTTTTCTATACATAAAAGTCATCCAAATAATAAATAGATTTTACTATTTTTGTCTTCTTTTTTCCATTTTCAAAAAACAGCTCAGTTTGTATTTTTCCTTTTTGTTTTTATATAAAACATCTTACCATAAGGCTTACTTTTTCCATCAAATTAAACCCCACAGAATTGCATCAAGTAAACATTATCACAACACCATTTTGTGAGAGTAATTTATTGTACCAAGTTTTATTATAATTGTTTTAAAATTTTTAAATGTCCATTTATAGCATATCTTTGCCTTTTGTTATTCAATATGTTATAGTTTTGTTAGCACCATAAGGTAGTTTCCCACCCAGTGATGGACTTATGGACTTGGACTTTGCTAGAGTCACCTTATACACTCCAAGATACCTTTTATGTTCTAACTGGACTTCTTTCCTATTGTAGTATATAGACACTTGTGCTACAATCATTCACTCCTTTGTTGTTCACATTGTGTACCACACTCCCCAGTTAAGATAGAGGACATCAGGAACCGACACCCTTACATAAGTAATAAACCTTAGGGTTGGAAATCACGTAATGTGCCACAGGTCGTGATTGATAGAGGTCGATAGGGGGAAGTCTTTTTATATTTTTTAGAGCACTATATACTGATAGATAATTTTACTTGTGCTATCATCTCTGGTGGCAATGTGCGATGGCCATGATATTTTCTGTTAGCCCAATTAGCCTGGGCACCTGTGAGCCCCTCACTGTACACTGATATAAACCGTGTGGATCGGTTTGCAAACCTGAGTTGATCAATATCAGACATCAGAGATATGATAAGAAAAAAGAAGACTCACCGCCGAATGTGAAGCAGAGGTACATCGTCAAGGCATGCAGCCACCCTTCCCTCCATCTTCTTGATTGTCGCCATGCACTCCATAACCTGAAATTGAGCCTTGGCAGCTCCCCAGTATTGTTTGATGAAATTCAGTTCACAGTGGTATTTGGGATAGAAATCGACCAAACGACCACAGCTTTCAATGAACTCCTGCAAATGAGACTTTTGGTTAGTGAAATCAGGCTAGGAAAAGAGTAACTGCCAGCAGCAGCAGTCAGTTCTGTTTGGGGGGCAGTGAAAGTTGGGGTACTGTGCCACAAGGCCCTGTGTTGGCCACAGTCTGTGCTCACAAATGATGATTTCCATCCCCTTGAACTAGCCAGACTTCTTGTGGTTAGGGGGGAAATAAAATAACTGGCTTTTGCCAGTTGGGAGTTTTCCATTGCGCATGCGTGGCCCATTGGGGCAGGGCATCCAGCCCTCTTTCAGATCTGTGTGTAGAATGGAATTCCAAGCAAGTCAGAAGACCAGACAGAGGAAAACAAAAGGGGGGCGCATGTTTGGGCATCTTCTGAGCTGATAATGCATCCGCTGCTTGCTTTTGGTGGCTTGGGGCTAGTGTTGGGGAAGTTTAGTTTGTGCCTGAAACCACTTGGGTGAAATGAAGGTTAAGACCTTATCAGATTGCTTAGAAAATTTAAACACACCCTCCCCAAATCTAGAAAAAGGTGTGTTTAAATTATCTAAGCAATCTGATAAGGTCTTAACCTTCATTTCACTAAGTGGTTTCAGACACAAACCAAACTTCCCCAACAGTACTTGGGGCATTGTTGAAAAGGAACAAACCTTGGGCGCTCCCTTTGGCTAGCCCTTCGAAAACGTTCACTGCCTGATTGACTTGCTCAAGAAGCTCATTCGATCCAAACTAGCCATTCCAATTCTTCCCAGCCTTGAAGAGAACACATACGCTCCTGTAAACAGCCTAATAAGAGAGATAAAAGATGAAGAGAAAATAAAAGAGTACTCACTTGTCGCCATTGCACAGATGGCCCCAGTCTGGTGTGAGGAAATCTGAGACCATTGGCAATTGCCCATCACCTTTGGACTTTGGTGCTGCCTTATTGGACTTGTGAACCCATGTCATAGTATGTTGGTCATTCTGGTAGAAAGTCGACTTGTCATGTGTGATAAGGATAAGTCGAGATGGACCAGTCGCGCCTGGGACCGGCAAGCCGTCTGGCTATGGGAGTTCGTTGCCATCATTGTCCCATTTATGGAAATGCAATTCGTATTGTTTCCAGTGGCTGATGAATCCATGACAATATTCAACAACATTGTCCCTCTCATGACCATCAATATACATTCCATTCGGTGTCTTCCTATACTGCCAGCCAAGTCCAGCTAGCCAGTGTCACACCATGTGCTCTGAGATCGTCGGCTTGAATATTCCCTTCTGTGTCAAGACTGCCTGGACCTCTGGACTTGCAACAACATCAATGACGTTGGATGCTGTCAGATGGCGTCCCTTCAACTTTTCTGAGACTCTAAGCTTGATCTCTTGAGCAACATCTTCATCTTCAAGTGTGTTCCATCGTGTCTGGCCAAGGCGATGGAGAGGGAGCTCGTTATGAAGAACATACTTCAAAATCCACTCTCAGATGTATTGTGCATGTGTTATGCCATGCCCCTGAACTTTTGAGCTGACTAGGGATGCTTGCCTCCATGTACAGGTTATCTCTGGATCCAGAAAGAGATTCAGTGTGCCGACCATTGACACAATACAAGCCTGAAACAAGATGTCAATATTTTTGTCTTTTCCCATCCCAGCAAGCCAATTTTGAACCCCACAAAGCATAGTCTGGTTGTTGAGAATGTCCAGTACATTGTCAACAGCAGAACAAGGTGGTTCAGGAGGAATTGCACACCGGAGCTCATCAAGTAAAGCCATTGCAGGATGAACTCAGACTTGAAGACCTTCATTTGAACTTGTGACATCTTCGCCCAGTCCAATTCTCTCAGCTTCCGAGTCACCCCTGCTTTGGTCATCAATGGTGAGTTGATCTGGATCTTCCACCAGAGTTATCTCCTGAGAACTGACTTTGCTTTCTTTCTCCTCCCGAAGCACATGTGGCAGAGCATGAGGCCTGCTGCTGACCACATTGCTGAGTAAGAAAAGCTCTGAATCGCTTTCCTCTTCCTCCTCCTGGAGTGCATGCACCAAAGCATGAGCACTGCTGTTGGCCACACTGCTGGGAAAGGAGAACTCTAAGCCTGGCTCAGAGCCGCTGTGATTATTGGTGCGACCTCACATCCTGTTGGTGCTGCCCTGAGATGGGCCAGAATGGTCCTCTGGTCCATCTTTCGACTCCTCATTGGCAATGGTGAGCTTCTTTTTTTCCATTCACTTCATAAACTGATCCAGGGGTATTATGATCCGCTGGAACGGACCCCACTTTTTCCTTCTCACTCTTACATGGCTCTTTGACCCTGTGACAGACTAGACTCATGACCAGACTTGACTCATAACTGATTGACTCGATTGATACTAAAAGTACCTCGTTTCATGCCCATCACTCTTCCGCTTAACCCTGACAGTTACCATACGATTGATACACCACTCAGTACCTTGTTTCACTTAAATCTTTCTGCAGTTACTATATTCACAGACTTGTCCTTAGCCCCACCTCAGACTTGTACCAAGTCTCCCTTACTATGCGCACGGACCAGACCTCTTTACTATAAAAACCCTCTACGATGGACAGTTAGGCCTTAAGCCTGACTTAGTTGAACCTGTATCAACAAAGCAGTAGTCTTCAGGGATAATACCCAGTTGAACCCTCTCTTCTCTGAACCTAAGTCAGTGTTGTGACTTAGTGTGAACCGATCCCTTCAGACTACTTGAAGAACTATTACCTTTGCGAAGGTACGACGAACGACTGACTGTGACACCGACCCCCAGCTGTGTGGGATACTAGACGGTGCACCTGCTAGTAGTTGAATTAGACTGTGGACACACCGCATTTACTTGCATTGTCAGATAGAGCAGCACGAAGTGTGCGTTAGGCTCTCGACCAAGTCTTGGACCGCTATCCAAGCAAGAACCTGCTGAGTAGGGAGACCAGCCCCCAAACGTAGAGCGTGCCTAAGCACCCGAACCCCAAACCGCCAACGTCTGGCCTTTACACACCGCAGGGTGTAACAAGGGGAAGGAATCCCTTAGATTCTAGGTTAGTGCGAAGCTTCTTTCGGCAATATCATGTTGATTGTGAAGGGCCTGTGTAAGTTTTTCATGATGCCCCTGTATGTTGTCCCTCTAATGCTGCATGATGTGCCTTCTTTAGAAAGATGCTGAATACCTCAAGGTCTGATGGTTCAACAATCTCCTCAAAGGAATCAAGGTCTCCATCGTCCTCTGAGAATGAAGAGTTACTATTTCCAACCTTGTCCATAGCCACAGAACTTGAAATGCTCTGAGGCTCGCAGAGGTCCCTCAAGTTAGAGTCCAGGAGAACTTCTGCTTCTGGAAATTCTGATGCGGTAAGTGTAGCATTCAGTCAGTGCTTGCTTTCTTGATGGAGATGTTGCTTACCTTTTTCCTGAATCCATCTCTTTTTTCTGGCTTCTTCCAAGATCCATGTGCATGCTCTTGCAGCATTTGTCTTCCTTGGCATTGGGTTGTCTCTTCAGTGCTGAGGTTTCTTCAAGGCAGTGGTATTGTCTGGGACATCACGTGTATGTTCTGAAATCACATGTATGGTCACATGATTGATCATGTGATGTGTCATGTCCTTGAGCAAGATTTTATAAATGTTGTTATTTTAGTCCTACAGTGAAAAAAACAAGTTTCCAACAATAATCAAAATTTTGATTCTCCTCATTCAGTTTGATGTTTTTAAAAAATGTAAAGACATCAAGTTACTAAGAATGCTCCTATCTATCATTTGATCATGCCACATTTGGGTTAATTTGTGATGTGGAGGAAGAGTTTGGAATGAAAGTATTGGTTGAGTTCTGCTTATGTAAGGGTGTCAGTTCCTGATGTCCTCTTCCTTACAATCATTACTTCTTATGATTACTCTATGCCTCGTTATGCTTCCATTACTTGCCCTATGCCCTGGGCATCATATTTATTACTCAATTCTGATGTACCATGGTGTTCTTTACTTCCGTGCTTGTCATACTTATTGTCAAAGTATGTTACATGCTCCTTGTTTGCTGATGTGTCTATTATGAATGCTTACACATCCTTATATTATATGCTTACCGAACTATATGGTCTGTGTGCCCCCCTGTAGTGTATAAATAGTGTAGATTGTTCACTCTGGGACTCTAGTTCTTCACTGACGAGTCTCAGTGTGTGCTTCCAACCCAGCTGCTATTTCAACAGGTTATGGGCCCTGCCCCTAGTAACTAAACTATGACTACACCACTCGCAAAACCAATCTGTGAGTCATCTCATTGACTCCCTCCCCAGCAGGAGCCCCTGTGCTCACTGTCATGTCTGTGCTGGGGTCTCACATACCTTGCATGATGCTTGCAATGGACCCAGGCATGGGTGAAGCAGCAAAGCCCCCTCCATCCCTGCATGTTATACTGTAACTAGTTTAGGGGCCTTACAATGCCCACAGGTGGGACTGGCAAAGCCCAGTCTGGCTATTTGCCTAGTGAACTGTTGGCTGTCTGCCCTTCAGTGGGAGCAGTTTTGGGGTGTCAAGGTAGTAGGTAGTCAACCCTGCTTAGCTCTTGCCTCTGTTACAACTGCACTACACTGACACACAGTAGACTGATGGCCTAAAAAACCTGAAACCACTTCGTTCATGCGCCCAATCATCTAGGCATTAATGTAGAGCTCCCCAGATAGCAGTAGATGGTGGTCTTCAGCCACGTCTCTACTGGAACTTGCTGGTGGCTCCCTCTACACATGAACCCCTTGCATTGCACTAGCACATCAAGTGTAGGCATGCATTGGAGTAATTAAAAGCACTATACCTACTACAACTATGCTACAAAAAGCACACATGGAGGCAGGATATGATAGTATTCTGGCCAAAACGGCCATACAGACAGGCAGATGTCACCTGTTCTTGAAGAAAGCATCATTGCTGACCACCCCTTGGCAACAGAAATCATCCCAAACGAGGCAAGTGCCACTAGCTCACCTCCCTTGCCTACTCTAGGCACCCTGGCTGCTGGAACTCCCAGTATCCCTGCATCCACAAGACTCTCATCATCCAATGGCATGCCCTTTGGGATGCCTTCAGGGATCAGAATAGAGCAATTTGATGGCTCAGACTGGAGCAACTGGTCTGGCATTTTTGAGGCAATCCTTGCCCTTCATGAGGCTGAGGACATTATCACTATCATGAACAGTGACCTCTGGAATCACAGGAATCAAAGGGAATAGACAGGACAATGTCCAGAGACCTCCCTGCAATAAAATAGAACGTCCCAGCAAAGGGGGACAACCTGAACACTCCCACAACTTCCCCCAGACCCCCAAGGCACCAGCAAGGCCACACACAAATAGACCCAAAGAGAACCCCTTGGGAAATCCCCAAGGGAATCTCCAGATCACATCTAGGACCCTAGATGATCTAGATATCTCTAAGATTGGAACAGGAGATCGCCAGAGGTACAGATCTGGCCACAGATCTGCATCAATCCCAAAATACTCTGAGAAGTGAAGTGGCCACAACCCTCAAGGAAGCATGCCACAACCCCAAGCACCCAGAATAACTCCTCCCCAACCTGTTGGACGTTCCAGAGCAGGAACAGGTAGCATTATGCCATTGGAACAACAAGACAGACCAAGAATAGCCCCTAGAGTAATAATGCTTACTAGAATACCTTCCCTGTGTATATAAGGACTTCCAATATGAACAGACTGTCCTCAGACTGTCCATTTGTGACACTCCCATCACTTCCTCCCCTTTCTGCCTTGCACCAAGTGGCTCAGTGCCTCTGTCCTTCCCTGTACTCTCTGTAACCCCCTGTGTCTTGACACTTGACCTGTATCATCAACCCACGTCCCTCTGTCCTTTAGAACTGCCTAAGCGAATTACTGTTGACCCAGCAGTAAGTTCACCACAATCACCCTTGATGCACACCCTAGTGTGGTTGACATCACAGAATGGGACTTCCTCCAACGCTGCACCAAAGCATTTCTCTGCCTCTACATCAAACAATACATTTACTCCCTCATTGCTGATCACTTTGCTCTCCCCACATTTAAACACAAATGGGACAAACTGAAGAATATGTATGGTAGCGCTTTGGGCAGCACCACTGTCTTCAACTTGTGGATTCAACTCACACAAGCCCGACTTGATGACACCACTCCAATGGCTGGACAACTAGCCAAACTCAATGAAACTCATGTCACTCTTGCAAATGCAAGCATAGGTGTCACTGATACCCAATTCTGTCTTATCCTACTCCATGCTCTCCCTGCCTCTTTTGAGGTTCTCACTTCAACCATACTCACCTCTGGACCGGCCACAGATCTGAAACACAGCAAGATTATCGCTCGCATCATAAATGAAGAAGGTTGTTGGGCCAGAGGATCTTCATCCCTCAATGTAGCTAAGGCTGCCCCTATCAAAGCAAGCAGCAAAAATAAAGCTAATAAAAAGGATCACTCCCAGCTTACCTGCCACTATTGCAATAATAAAGGGCACATCAAGCCTGATTGCTGCAAAAAGAAAAAGGATGAGAAGGAGAAAAAGGAAAAGGAGGGGTCTAATAAAGCAGCAAATGCTCATGTAAAAGTAGAATCAATGGCCTCCATTACGGAGGTCCCTGAAACTGAGCTCAAGGTTTCCCTTTACACTGCTAGGAAAGACTCATGGATGATGGACAGTGGGGTGACACACCACATCTCCCCTCATGCCTTAGACTTCAAGACATATGCACCTATTCAAGGCACGATATGCCTCAGTGACAAGTCTACTGTAGCTCAAGAAGGAGTTGGATTGGTTGTTATAAAAAGCCAAGAAGGATTTAAAATCACCCTGAACAATGTACTCCATGTGCTGTCTGTTAAAACATGCTTCATCTCAATCAGCACACTGGAAGAAAAAGGGGCAGAAGTATCCTTCAAAAATGGCAAATGCGCAGTCCTAGTTAGAGACAAAACCATAGCTACAGGGCACAAGAAGGCTCACCTTTATTGGCTTGAGGCCCAATCAGCCCTTAATGCACACATTTGGAGTAGTGCCACTTCATTACATATATGGGATCAGCATATGGGACATGTCTTCTACGTCATGCTCAAAGAACATGGGGTGAAAGCCCTCAAAGGACTAGATATCAATGGTTCTACCATGGCCCCTTCAGTATGCCACAGGTGCGAGATGGGTAAATCCACTTGTCAACCCTTCCCTGGTTCTGCCAAAAAGATGAGCAGAATATTAGAGATTGTCCACTCAGATCTGGTGGGTCCCATACAGATTGCCTCAATACAAAAATCCCTTTACATTGCCACCTTTCTCAATGACTACTCATGCCATGCAGTAGTCTACTACTTAAAAACCAAAGATCAATTCAAGCACGTGCTCAAGCAATTCTTGGCATGGTTCTTTAGTTCCTTGAGACATTCTTGAAGAAGTCAAGCAGAGGTCCTACCTACAGTGTGTGACAGCTAAACATGGCAAATTTTTTGGTGATTTTTGCTGCTTCTGGAAATGGTCAGGGATGGACAGGTTTCATGCAATGAGTAAATAGAACCAGTTTGAATATATTGCAATGTAAGATTGGCTGAAAAATCATGATTTACCAAATATATCACTCTAAATATTGTCCAAACCAGTTTTTAGCACCTGAGCCTCGAAAACAGCACCATTCGACTCCATTTGATTGGCTGAGTTCAATGCCAGCCTTGGATTTGGCCAGAAAAATCTGTAAGAGCAAGAAAAAGACACGTGATATGAAGCTGCGATGTCCCACGTGACAGGATAACAATCCAAGTGCAAGAAGGAGGCAAGGGCTCTGGTGCTGAAATTGCAGCATGCAGGGTTCACACATCAGACAGAATCTTGAGGATGTTATCTGTGTCATTTATTGCCTTACAGGTGCTCAAAAACAACATGATTAAACTAAGGAACAGCAAACACGTGCAATATCACCAAGTCCTAATCATGAGGAATCAAGTCAGAATCCTAAATGAGGAGGGTCAGAAGGGGTGCCGGCACTAAAGTAGGATTATACTGATATTCCCCAAGCCAAACACCATCCCCCCATGCAGAGAGGAAAGCATCCCCGAGGACGACCACAAAAATGACAACAGGAAGATGCCCACCATTTGTGTGAGCGATTGGCTGCTCCGAGCCTGAGTCTGCCTCATGTTCTACCTCCAGATGATGTCGAAGCCCCATCAGATACTGGATCAACTACTGTGGAGGCCTTGTTGTGGGATCCGCATGCAGGCATGAAGCCATCGCCTTTGGACGAATGGGAATCAGATGCAAGTGGTGAAATTGAGGACACTCTTACATATGATGCATCCTGGGCGATCCAAAGTTCAATAGTTGATATGATGGCTGAGTTGGACAATGAGGACACCAGGGACATTAACTAGCTGCCTCCAAGGGAAAGGACAAAGCTGGAAGCTAGAAAAAAAGGTGTGATAAGTCATGCTTCGATACCTGAGAGTCAAAATCACTTGCAGTAAGAGGAAGGGAAATGGAAATCCCATTCCCATGGGCCCAACGTTGCTGCGAAGTTGGCTCAGTCGCAGCAGTGCCCAGAGCACAGGCGGATGTTGAAGAATCAGGGAAAACTCACCGATTTCTTGTTTACCATGTCCACATCTCCATTGCATTCAACCTCATCATCAGCTTCGCAGTCACCAGCACTATTGAGGGACGCATCAAGAGCAGTGTCAAGGCATGTGTTGAGGGTGCCGTCCATCGTGTCCGTGGTGTCATCTCGTGTGCCATTGATTGCCCCATCCCCAGAGCCCTCTCCTTCTCCCATTTTGGAATCTACCAATTCGGTTTCCTTCATGTGGGCATCCCCCAAACTTGCAGGGGTTGTCACCTGTCGAAATCGAAGTGCTGGGATGAAGCGAGCAAGGTCCTCCACGCAGGCATTCCTCCGACTTGGGGGGGTTGTCACCTGTCGAAGTTGAAGTGTCAGGACAGAGATCTCATTGGTGGGTTGGACAGCAGGCGATGATGTTCATTGATGCCATGTGAACCCAAATTGATCCCAAAAAGTGACCCCAAATATATTAAAAATTTAGTTAAAAAATTGTCCAACCCAAAAAAGAATGAGGAAATATAGAAAAGGGTGTTTTTGGAGGTTTTCAGCCCCTCTGAGTCCAAATCTGAGATCCATTTGTCCTCAAAAAATCTCATTCTGTCTCTAGCTACTTTGTTGTGTTTAGCTACCCTGCACTGTACCTCTTGGAAACTACTGAGCACAAGAATGCAAGATTCGAGTTAAGTCAGGCTTAAGGCCTAACCTTCTACTCAAGGGGGTTTATATACAGATAGAGCCATCAAGGCTATGCAAATGAGTCATCAATCAGTAGGTGGACAAGTCATCAGAACTGGGAATCAGTTAAGCCAAGTAGAAGGGGATCAGTAAGCACAATGGTGGGAGATGAGTAAGAACAATAAGAATGATGAGTAATACGAGAATGATCAGTAAGCCTATCAGTAAGTATCAGTAAGCTATATGAGTTATGTGAGAATATCATCAGTAAGAGAGAAAAGGGATCACTAAGCATAGGTAGGGATGAGTCAGAAGGGTGAGTCAAGGGGAATGAGTCAGGTAATTGTAACTGGGGCAGTCCAAGACAATGAGGTGCAAGAAAAAGGTAGTCCGTGGGGCAGATTGTAGCATCAAGGCTGGAGGTAGTCAATCCTCTGAAACACTTGCCTCTGTTACAACTGCGCTATGCTACTATAGATAGGTACATAGTAGATCTAAGCCTAATAAGCTCCAATCTACTCCAATCTACATGCCCAATCATCTAGGCATTAATCTAGAACTCCTCCTCCCACAATAGATGGTAGTGTTCAACATGGGTAACCTGTGGGTATCTTTACTCAGACCCGTACCCATACCTGTACAAACCCCTACCTGTGACCGCAGGTACGGGTTTGCGTGGGTAAGGGTATGGGTTTGGTTCAATACCCATACCCCATGGGTAAGGGTACGGGTATTTCATCCACTCACTCACTCATCAATTTCTTTTATTTTTGAAGAGCAAGGCATATACAATTTATACAACACAATTCTCTCATCCTAACTATTCTCTAAATGCTATGCTAGAGGCATGTGGCAGGTGCAGAGGCACGCGGCAGGTGCGGGGACAGGCAAGCGCAGAGGCATGCAGCAGGGGCAGAGGCACGTGGCAGGCGCGGGGACAGGCGGCAGGCGCAGAGGCACGCGGCAGGCGCAGAGGCACGCGGCAGGCGCAGAGGCATGCGGCAGGTGCAGAGGCACACAGCAGGCGTGGGGACAGGCAAGCGCAGAGGCATGCAGCAGGCGCAGAGGCATGCGGCAGGCACAGAGGCATGCGGCGGGCGTGGGGACAGGTGGCAGGTGCAGAGGCACGTGGCAGGTGCAGAGGCACGCGGCAGGTGCAGAGGCATGTGGCAGGCGCAGAGGCATGCGGCAGGCGCAGAGGCGTGCAGCAGGCGCAGAGGCATGTGGCAGGCGCAGAGGCATGCGGCAGGCGCAGAAGCATGCGGCAGGCACAGAGGCATGCAGCAGGTGCAGAGGCATGCAGCAGGCGCAGAGGCATGCAGCAGGTGCAGAGGCATGCGGCAGGCGCAGAGGCATGCGGCAGGCACAGAGGCATGCGGCAGGCGCAGAGGCACATGGCAGGCGCAGGGACAGGCGGCAGGCATGGAGGCAGGCGGGCAGGTGCAGAGGCAGGCGGGCATGCACAGAGGAAGATGAGCAGGTGTGGAGGCGGGCAGGCATGAAGGCAGTTGCCACAGCTGCGATTACCATTGTGTCGTGGCTGCCATTGCCGTTGCTGTTGAAGCATCGCTGCCCATCGCTGCTGCTGCTGTCGCCGTGCTGGTACTACTGCCGTCAAATTGGTGTGTCCACTACTGCCACCATCAAAGCCCAAAGTGAAATACAAAAGATAACCCAAAAACAACGTACCAAGGTGCCAGAGAGTTGTCTGAGAGGGCCAAGAATGTGAGCGTGAGCAAGGGAGAAGAGGACAAAGGGGCAACAAGACGATGAGAACGCAGGACAGGTGGTAAAGCGTTCAAAGTCGACAGCCAAAGGTGTTGGCTGTGCAAAAGTTGTCAGGGAGATTAAAAATAAAAGAAAGAAAGAACGGGCATACAGAATCCAAATCTCCACTCCAACACAAGCAGGGCAGTCCAGGAACTATGAGTGGGAATTTGAAAATCCAATGGAATCGCCCATGGGGATGTTTTGATGTTAAATTGACCGAGACGACTGTCAGGGCTTCGGGCAATGCATGGTCATTATGGGGTGAGGAGCAGAGGTGTGAGGTGTAGCTGATGTGGCCCGTTCCATTTCCAAGGCCCAGCAGCGGTGGGCCCTTATCTATCAAAAAGGGTATATAGCAAGAAAAGCCATGATGGCCTAGTAGTTAAGTCACATGTGGTTCATAGTACCTGGAGAGGTCATGGGTTCAAACCACAGTAGACACAACTTTCTAAATAATTTTAATTGGTACAAAACCTGTGCTTGTGGGTACAGGGTTTCATCTCATGGGTACGGGTTAGGGGCAGGTTGGGAAGTATAGACCCGTACCCGTACCCGCGATACCCTTACCCGTGATACCCGGCGGGTTACCCATACCTGTGTCGAACACTAATAGATGGTAGTCATTCAGCTGTGTCTCTATTGGAATTCACAGGCAGCTCATTCTAGACATAGATCCCATTGCGTTGCACATATGCATATATATAGATTTAGATTAGCTAATAGCACCTACCATATTAGACATACATACTGTTGCACACATGGAGACAGGATGTGGTCGCATTCTGGCCAATATAGCTACACAGACATAGGGTAGATATCTGATCAGTAAAGAAAGATCTGTTGCTGATTGCTCCTCAGCGACAGAAATCATCTCAATAAATATGTCCACTGCACCCCAATCACCCAACACCAGATCAGCTACCAGATCTAATACCAGATCAGCTATGTCAAGAATCGCTGATGCTCGACTCTTGATAGAGTTCGCAGTAGCATCTTACGTATTCTGGAGTGCTGATTGATGTAGCTCAATCACTAGGCTTTGAGGTTCCTTGGAAGTTATCCAAGGGGAGCATAAGTTGATTAGAAGATGAGAGGGTGCACTCCAGAGATGAGATGATAGTCAGCAAGACCAATGTTTGATTAAGTTGAGCTTGGCTCGACTCTACAGCAGCTTGGCAGCTTAAATACAAGTCTACTACTTCTGGCTTTGTAAGTAGTCGTACATGATCAATAAGCAATCTTCTCAGGCCTGTCAGCTTTTACTAAGTGTCAGTAAGCTATCGATGAGCTATGATATCATAGAGTGCGTTTTTGGGATTAGGAAACAATAAGCATGGGAACAATCAGTCATCTGATCAGTAAGCAAGTTCTCTGAACAATAAGCAAGTCAACAAAAGGCAGCAGTAAGTCACACAGAGCATCAAAAGGGAGGCACTGAGGCAGAGAACAATCGTAGGTCTAGTCATGCCACTTGCATGTGGCCTTTTTGCAGTATGCCCAGTGAAGGCAGGCATGTTTGGGGATGGGCATCGGAGTGGTTTGGAGATGAGGACATGGAGTTTTGCCCTGTAGATCAAGGTAAGTCCATAACAAGCTACCAGAACAGCATCTGCCAATACCACGGACCACCTATCCAACACATACACCTCCAACTTTGTCATACTACCTGGAGTAAAGTTTGATCAATTCAATGGATCAAACTGGGGGGAATGGTCTGGGATAATGGACATGATCTTATTGCTCCAAGAGGCTGAAGATCTCATACATCTCAAATCCAAACCCTCCACTGTTGATCTAAAAGAATGGAAATCTGTCCAAAGGTGTACAATTGCTTATCTATGCCTCTATCTCAAAGCAGACATCTACTCCCTTATCACATCTGAAGTCAACCTACCCACATTTGCACACAAGTGGGAGAAACTTAGTCAAACATATGGTGGCACCTCTGGCAGTACCACAGTCTTCAACCTATGGAGACAGCTTACCCAGTACAAACTGGATGAATCCTTACCAATGGCTGTGCAGCTGGCCAAGATCAATGAATCATGCGTAATGCTTGTCAATACATCCATGAGCATCACTGACACTCAGTATTGCCTAATCCTTCTCCATGCCCTTCCTGACTCTTATGAAGTTCTCGCCTCAACAATACTTACAAGCAGGCCTGCAGATCAATTAAAGCCTTCCAAGATCATCGTGCATATACTAAATGAGAAAGGTCAGCAGTCTAGATCTGTGTCATTGCTCAATGTGGCTAAAGCACCAATTAAGTCCAAAAATGGTAAATGTAGGGATCACTCAAGTCTCATGTGCCACTACTGTAACAGAAAGGGACATATTAAGCCTGATTGCCATAAAAAGAAGAAAGATAACAAGGAGAAAAAGGACAAGGAGAATGCATCAAGTAATAGAGCAGCCAATACATATGTAGCAGTAAATACTAGTGCCTCAATTGAGAAGATCAATGATGATCTACATATTTCCTTGTACATGGCCACCTTGAACACTCAGATGCTTGATAGTGGTGCAACACATCATATCACACTGCACATCTCTGATTTCATCTCCTATTCTAAAAACAAAGGTGTTGTATGCCTAGGAGACAAATCTACAGTAGATCAGGCTGGTATTGGATCTGTCACCATCAAATGCCCTGAAGGATATACTATAACACTCAGCAAAGGCCAAACTCCTCAGAGACTTTGGGGTACATGCCGAAATCTATCGTCTCCAACAGCTCACCACCACCAAAAAATACCTCAACAAAGAGTGAGACTGCCTCAAAAAGAAGCAGGATGAGCTCACCAATGAGTTGTTGGTGCTGGACCTCGCCAGAAGGCAAGTGGAAGCCCACGCCAAGAGAGCCAGGGAGTATCTTGCTAAGGCTAAGGTGTGGTCTTGAATTTGTGAGGCTTTTGGCATTGAGCGACCAGATGAGCTCATGAGAGTGGGAGAGGGAGGAGATTGGATGGAGGAGATGGGACTGGGAAAGAAGAAGGTGGAGCAACCCCTGAAGAAAGATAAGTTGGAGAGTGGCAAGTGTGCCTACTGCCCCTTTGCCACTCATTCCACAGATGAATGTGAAGACCCCCACTCCAAATGCACTACTAACCAAGGGTGTCAAGTGCCAGAGCAGCACCCTTTCTATCAAACCCTCAAGCACTGCCCAGCATCAGCACTATGGGACAGGCACCGGTTTGAGAAGGAGCTACCCATTGAAGAAGCCTCCAACCAGTGGTACCAGGAGAGGAAAAGGTGAATCAACGATATCACCCACATATCAGCTACTGGGGCCTTGCCCTCATGCCACCCATCTACTAGAGCAACTACAGCACATCTGCCCCATCTCTTGCTCACCCCACAACAGAGGGAAGACCTCAATCGCATGGCCAATGAGATGCAGGCATGAGGAGATCTTCCAGAGAAGGGAGAAAGTGAGAAAGGTTGGAGGCAGAGGAAGCACAAGAGGCAGAAGGTGAATAAGGCAAAGGTGAGAGATGTAGCTCGCATGATGGTCAGTAGTATCAATCCCAAACTGACTGTCAAGAAGCCCTATTACACAGCCATGAAGAAGGCAGATGAAGCTGCAGCAGCCAAGGAAGCAGGGCTATCCAAGAAGCAGAGTTGCAAGTCCAACAGCCCTGTCACTATTCACTAATACCCCTTCTATGGCTTGGGAAACATTTACTCCACAGATGGTTACCCTCTGACCTACAACTACATATCCGCCATCAAGAGGGTCAAAAATGTCAACACAAAGATGGCTAAGGAAATATTCCCCAACTTGTATTTCACCAAGATCCTCAAGGAGTTTTGAGCACTCTGAAACCAAGATCAGCAATGTGAGCAAGAATGACTCAAGTGCCAGGGCGAAGACCTGGCCACAACTGAAGACTACTACTACAATGACACAGACCTTTACAACTGGGAGGCCGAAGATTGGGGGGACTGAAGGGTGTGGAAACCCTGACCTTAAAGGGGAGGTGATGTTATGGAAAGTCCCCTCCTTCAACTGGGTTATTGTCTTTGCATTCCCTTGCTTCCTAGTATGGCCATCTTGCTTTGTCTACCTAATTCCTTGGTATGTGGTCCTCACCTTATGCTACCTTGCTTACTGTGTGATACTTGGATCTGTATGATACAAAGTATGACTGACTCATTCCTAGGATCGATGACTGATTGCTTACTGACCATCTTACAAAACTAACAAAGCCTATAAAGAGTTCACACTGACCTGATGCCTACTTGACTCGATGTGACTCATAGTTCACTTACTACCTACTGAGAGGATTCGTCAGATTGATTTCAAAGCATTACTTGGTTTTACTAATGCACTTACAAAGAACTGATAGCTACTGTATGTGTATGACTTGTATTTAAGCAGTAGTTGATGCATAGAAGCCAAGCCAGACTTGACTTAATCAACCTTTACTCTGCATACCTCATAGTCCTCATCAAGCTAGAGCGGTCCTATTCGTCTAATCATCTCACATTCCCTCCGGTCTAATACCCGGAGAACTTTGAAGCTTAGTAATTGTGCTATAACAATCAACGCTCTACTTAAAGAGGACTTAGCCACCATGTTACTGCCATTTTCATAGCCATGTGCCCACATGACTTGGTAATCTTTTTTGTGCTCAACTTCAAAGAGCTGTATCTCATTAAATATAGCACCTATCACTCTAAAAACTCGTATCTGAGCTCACATATAATAGTACTAGTTGCATGCCAATTTATAGACTGTAATTTGCAGCCATTAAAAAGTAGGATTTGGAAGGCCTTATAAATGATTGGCTTACATTGAACAACAATCCAGCCTGCAATTCACTTCCATTTCACACAGAACTTGGTATATACACTTTATTAGGTGTACTCAAGTTGCTCATGAAGAATTAAAGCTCAATTCTTTTCCAACAGTCTGTGATTCATAGATCATTGCTGTCTATAACCCTTTCCCATGGTGAGAAAGGTGATGGACAGGAATGATCTATGAATCACAGACCATCAGAAGAGAATTGGGCTTTGATTCTTTGTAAGCAACTTAAATGCACTTATTAAAGTGTATATACCAAGTTCTATGTGAAACAGAAGCAAATTGCAGGCTGGATCTTTGTTCCATGTAAGCCAATCATTTATAAGGCCTCCCAAATCCTACTTTTTAATGGCTGCAAATTACAGTCTATAAATTGGCATGCAACTAGTACTATTATATGTTAGCTCAGATACGAGTTTTTAGAGTGATAGGTGCTATATTTGATGAGATACAGCTTTTTGAAGTTGAGCACAAAAAAGATTACAAAGTCATGTAGGCACATGGCTATGAAAATGGCAGTAATGCTCCTTCATCAAAGTGGCTTTTATAGAAGCCTTTTATAAAGTGCCATGTTCATGCCTCTGCATCAAAGTGGCTTCAGTTAGGCTCATTGAACTCTATCAAGAGTCCAGGTACGAGATTCTTGACACAGGTTCCTCATATAGTTCAGCAAATTATGTCAGCTGAATCGATGCCAGTGCTCTCAGGAGCTGTTCTGTCTTTCAAAATCTTCATGACCTGATGGGAAAAACTCCATACCAAGTACCCAGAGTTGAAACCCTGGGTTGATGTCAGCTTAAAGTGGGCCAAGAAGTATTATAACCACATGGATGACACCAATGTGTATGTGGTTGCAATGTGTGAGTTGCTTCCAGGTTCTTTATCTAATCTTAACATGAACTGACAACAGATTTATTGCTCCCAGTCCTCAATCCTTGCATCTATTTCGAGTGGATCACTTGCAATTGGGGAGGAAAATATATCAGGCAGGCTAAAGCCTTGATTACCAACCTTGTGAGTACTTAGTCATAAATAACCAAGTCAAAATCTAAATCATCAGCAAGATGTCAAAGTATTGCAGCTGACAGTCCTCAGGCACCCTCTCTGCTGCCTCTCAACCCCTCACACAACATGCACCTGCTACACTGCTCAAATTGTGTCAAGAATCGCTGATGCTCGAGTCTCGACTCTTGATAGAGTTCACAGTAGTGTCTCACCTGTTCTTGGAGTGCTGATTGATATAGCTCAATCACTAAGCTTCGAGGTTCCTTAGAAGTTATCCAAGGAGAGTGTGAGTTGATTAGAAGATGAGAGGGTTCACTCCAAGAGGTGAGATGATAGTCAGCAAGACTAATGTATGATTAAGTTGAGCTTGGCTCAACTCTACAGCATCTTGGCAGCTTAAATACAAGTCTGCTACTCCTAGCCTTGTAGGTAGTTGTACACGATCAATAAGCAATCTTCTCAGGCCTGTCAGCTTTCACTAAGTATCAGTAAGCTATCGATGAGCTATGATATCATAGAGTGCGTTTTTGGGATTGGGGAACAATAAGCATGTGAACAATCAGTCATCTGATCAGTAAGCAGGTTCTTTGAACAATAAGCAAGTCAGTAAGAGGCAGCTATAGGTCACACAGAACGTCAGAAGGAAGGCACCAATCAAGAGAACAATAGTAACTTCAGTCATGCCACTTGCATGTGGCCTTTTTGCAGTAAGCCCAATGAAGGCAGGCATGTTTGGGGATGGGCATCAGAGTGGTTCAGGGATGAGGATGTGGGGTTTGCCCTGTAGATCGAGGTAAGTCCATAACATCATCTCCCCCTCAAGGTCGAGCTTTCCACAGCTCTCAGTCACCTTGATCTTGGGCCTCCCAGTCAATGTAATCATCATAGTCTTCTCCTCCCTTGAGGTGGTAATTCATTTCTGTTTGCACCTTCTCCCAGTCCTCCCTTTCCTTCCTCTCTTTCTCTCACTGTTTCACTTGAAAAAGACCTATGATAACCCCCATCTGCATATGAGGATAGGCCTCTTGCGTGTACTTCTTCATGCATTGCCAAACTTCTTGACACATTGCCAAGTACTCGTCTGTCATAGGGAATTTATCTTCAGATAGGATGTGAGAGCCGACTTTGGGTCCCTCATTGGAGGAAGGAGTTGTTGTGCCTTGTCCTTTCCCTTTGCATGTAGCAGAGGGTGCCACCATGCAACACACGGTTGACTGCCCTCGCCCCCTGTTCTGTCCCTTGGATTGAGGAGGCAGGTGAGTGATGGTGACATCTTGACCTCTCTCTCCAGAAACTTGGATATGGGTTCCTTGGATGGTTTCCACCGGTCTAGAGGAAGTGAGATCGGTGGGAGAGGCAAGAAAGGGCTGCAGGGTTTTCTGGATGTGATCCCTACTCTCTTGTTGCATCACTTCCATTTCTCCGCTTCAGAGATGGGTATATGGGCATCGGGGCACCTTGCCAATATGCTTTGGCAGGATTGCACACAATCCTCCTGGGTGGCAGCTGTGGTGTGGATTGTGGCACTGGTCCTCTGTGTGACCCACTCCTAGGCCATGATAATGGCAATTTTCTAGGATTTTCAGTTCGTGGGGCAAATGATACTTCTGCCCCATCCCTGTGCTCATTAACCAGTCTCCCCCTTCACCTGGAGTGATCAGTGCTTTGGGATCCCTATTGTCATAGGCCTCCTTGATTCACTCCAGGGCTTGCACCTCAGTGAGGTATTTTTTGGCTTGGCAGATTTTGGACTCAACATTCCTCCTCTTCCTGTCGAGTTCCACCCATTTGTTTGTGAGGGCTACCACTTCTTTGCTGAGCCACTCTTGCTCTAGGTTGAGGTGTTTCTTTTCAATCGCTGAAGCCTGAAGGTGGTACATCTCTGCAAAGATGCCATTGTCATTGATCAATTCTGCTCCTCTGATCAACAATCAGTCCTGGAAGTACTGGTCCAGCTCAAACTTCTCCAAGTCCTCTTGGTTACACTGCCAGGGAAAGGTCCTTTGGCTGGGGGTGGCATGGAGACTCTCCCCATACTCCAGCTGTCCCTTTCCCATGGTACTGAAGACTTTTGGGTTGCCACCTTGGATGGCAAACTTTTGGTACTTGGCTCCCTTCCACTTGTAACTCCTTTCTTGCAGGACTTCTGTCTTGGTGAAACCCCTACTTGGGTTCCACCGCACCCACCCTTCTCCTGGATGGTCATCTTCCTCCTGATCCCCTTCGTGACCAATGGGCTCCTTAGTAGTGTGCTGGCTGGTGGAGGTATGTGGTGAAGCAGGGGTAGGGGTGATTTCCTCCTCCAGGGATCGACCGGTACTGGCAGGCATGGGTGGTGGGAGACCAGACAGCCCCTCTGTAAGGGTTGCACCAGTCCCTCTTGTCCCTTCATCAGGGACTTCAGAGGCAGTCCAGACAGGTTCTTGGAACCCCAAAGCTTCACCCCCCGTTCTGCTGCCTTCCCAATGTGTCGATGGTTTTTTGTGTGCTTCATTGATTCCCAGCCCTGGTGGTACCAGGAGTTCTTCAACACTAGGGATACTCCCCTCCTCGCTGGTCAGAGTGACTTCGACCCTAGGAGGTATCCTGTGTACTTCAGGTGTGTTGGGATGAGTGGAGACTACTGAGATGTGTGACGGGGTAGGCAATGAGGTTGAAGGCATGGGAGACAGTGTGAGTTGTGAGAATGCTTTGACAAGAGATGTGATGGGGGGTTGGGTTCCTTGGTTGTCCATCAGCTCCTCCTTTTGTAGCCTTGTCGTTCTTATAGCCGTGGGATTCTCTTTGTGGTATTTGTCAATCAGTTGTGACGCGAAGACATCCTTTTTGTCTTGCCAGGTATTTTCTGCTTCAGGGTATCCTTTCCACTTTAGGAGATATTGTAATTTCTTCGTCCTTCCATATCTTCGTGAATCCAACACTTTTTCTACTTCCCATTCTTCTTGTCCTTCGACCAACTTGGGTATTTGCCCTTCATAGTTAGGCCCATGTTCTTCTGTCTCCTTGTATGGTGTGAGCAAACTTACATGAAACACATTGTGGATATTCCACTGTTCTGGAAGGTTCAATTGATAAGCCACAGGGCTGATGGCTTCCATGATTTTGAAAGGGCCATATCTTTTTGGTCTTAGTTTAGTAGTTGGATGGGTTGTGTGGATGATCTTCACTTCTAGCCACACCTTCTTGTCCTTCTGATATTCCCTGAACTTTGTTTCCTTCTTCCACAGTGATTGCACCCTTTTCATTGCTTCTTGTGCTTCCTTCCTAGCTTCCTTGATCCTAGTGTTGTACCATTCTATTCTACGCATTTCGCTTGGGCGCTCTGGTTGGTGTGCTCATGGCACGAACCCCATCCAGAGTTTGTAAGGGGCCTTCCCAGTTGTAGCCAATACTCGTGCATTCAGCATGTATTGTACAACTGGGAGGTAGTCTGCCCAGTTTGTTTGTTGGTAGTTGCAGAAGATTCTCAGAATGTCTTTGACATTCTGATTTGTCCTTTCTGATTGCCTGTCTGTTTGTAGATGATAAGCACTGCTGATGTTCTGCTGTATTTTGAGTTGAGAACAGACTTCTTTGGTGAAGTTGCTGGTGAATCTTGTATCTCAGTCTGAGATGATTTTGCTGGGTATCCCCACAAAGGGGAATACTCAGTCCTTGTATTTTTTGGCCAGCTCTTCTGTGTTCATCGTCTCTCTACATGGTATCAGGATGATGCTGTTGGAGACTCAGCCACCTCACAGTAGAGTACCTCGGACAGACTCGGACAGACTCAAAGTAGTAATACATTTCCCTCTCTTGTTCAAGGACACCTTTTTTGTCCTCTTCCTTTACTTCTCATTTTTTATACTTCAACTGACCATTTCTCATTGTCTTCACTTGTAACCGGGACACTACTTATAGTATGGCAGAAAGTATGATAAGACCTCAGTCTTCTGTTCTTAAGACTGAGGTCAGTACATTATTAACTTATCCCATGCATATACCCCATACTTACTTGTGCTGTAGTCCATGTTCCCATGCTACAGGTAGATCACCAATATATTAGTCTTCTGTTCTTAAGACTGAGTCCATGTTCCCGTGCTACAATGGACAGATGCAGGCTCAGATGCATGCATGCGTGCACAAGTGCCCACACAGACATGTGCATGGTAGTGTTGGGGAAGTTTGGTTCCAAACTGATCCAAATTCAGTTTGAACCGAAACCAAACAGCTTGGTTTTGGTTTGGGTAACCCCTGATGACCCTAAACAGTTTCAAACTCGGTTTACTCTTCAAATTGGCTTACAGTCCCAGCAGTGTGTTATTGGTTCACAGATTTTTTATTCTCAAAGTTTAAAGCCATATTGTATATACATGATAAATTTCTCTTCCATTTCTCAGTTACTAAATGCCCTGAGTGTGTGCTGGGCATGTGGGCATGTATCCATGTGTCCATGTGTGTGTCCATGCCCACATCTGTCTGTGCGTGCCTATGTCTGTCCATGCTTGCCCATGTTCATGCGTGTATGCCTGCATCTGTGTATCCATGCCTGTGTCCATGTGTCCGTGCCTGTGTCTGTGCATCCGTGCCTGCATCCGTACATCCATGCTTGTGTCCATGCATCTGTGCCTGCATCCATGCATGCATGCATGTGTCTGTGTGTGCCCATGTCTGTGTGTGCATGCATGTGTCCCTGTGTGCCTGCCTACGTCCCTGTGTGCCTGCCTGTGTACCTGCGTGCATGCCCACATCTCTCTGTGTGTGCCCGTGTCTGTGTGTGCCTGTGTCTGTGTGTGTGTTTGTGCGGCCATCCATCTGTGCGGCCATGCGTCCATCTGTCTGTCTGTCTGTCCATCCATCCATCTGCATCCATCCATCCATGCACATGTCCATCCCTCCACATGTTTGTACATCTGTGCGTGTGTGTGTCTGCATGTGTGTGTGTCTGGGCACGCTTGTGTCTGGGCATGCATGTGGGGCATGCATGTGGGCATGTGTGCATGGATGTGTCCAGGCAGGAGAATGGGCGTGCATGTGGATGGGGGCATGCAGGCAAGCAGGCAGATGGGCATGCAGGCAAGCAGGCGAATGGGCACGTGGGCAAGTGGGTGGATGGGCAGACGGGCAAGTGGGCAGATGGATGCATGGGTGAGTGGGTGCATGGGCGCATGGGCGAGTAGGCAGATGGGTGCGCAGGCGAGCAGATGGACATGCAGAAGTCTGGGTGAATGTGTGGGAGTTGTGTGGGTGGTTGCTATTCTATTGAGAGCAAGACAGAGAAAAAAAGAGCACAATGTACCATTATAGCTGAAGTCCAACACCAGAAGAGCAACAGCAACCCAACCAGAGAGTGGTGGTGATCTGACCAGAGAAGCTCGGGTGGAGACAGACATGCAACATGAAAAACCAGCCAATTATATAATACATCCAACATATGCAGTACCAAAACATAAATACCAAGAATCAGGAAAATCAGGGTGGATAAAAAGAAGCTGGCTGTGTTTAGGATCATATCTATGTAGTTTCTATTCTATGTGTTTCAGGAGATTTTTCTGAAAATGAGTCTTTATTGATAAATGCAGTGAGGGGGGGAGTTGCCAGTAGCGGCTGGCCAGTTCAGGCTGGTGATGCCACAGGAAATGGTCTCAAACTGAGTTTAAACCAAACCAAACCAATGTAAATGGTTTGTATTGGTTTTGGTTTAGGTTTGGGAAATTTTGCCTTAAACCAAACCAAACCAAACTTCCCCAACACTAGTGCATGGACACATATATGGATGCATGGATGCCTGCCTGCATGCCCACCCATATGAACATAGCATTTAGTGACTTAGAAATAGATTAGAAAACTATCATGTATATATAGTGATCCCCATGGGTATGGGTAACCCATGGGATCTGCAGGTAAGGGTATCATGGGTACAGGTACAGGTACAGGTTGAGATACCCTTATCCATACCCTTACCTGTAACCTGTGGGGTTTACCCGTGCACTTTACCCATACCCGCAGACCCATACCCTATAAACCCATACCCCTGAAAAACCCGTGACCCATGGCCACAGGTACGGATTTTTATGGGTAAGGGTACAGGTATGAGTAAAAATACCCAAGGGTTACCTGCGTCAATCACTATACAGTATATATCATGGCTTTAAACCTCTAAAATAAAAATATGTGAACCTACAACACATGCTGAAGTTGTGAGCCAACCAAGAGTAAACCAAGTTTGAAACCATTTAGGGTGATCAGTGATTTCCCAAACCAAGACCAAGCTGTTTGGTTTTGCAGCAGAATTCTCCAAACTGAACCTGAAACCAGAAGTTTGGTTTGATTCAAACTGAGTTTGTATCAGTTTGGAACCAAACTTCCCCAACACTAGTATACACTAGCACCTTCAAATTAAAAAGCTTGTATGTGTGAAACCAAAAATTGATTGATTTGTTAAAGAAGTTATGGGCTAAACAAACACAACGACCAACTCACCGTGTGGCAGAATGACTAATCAGTTGCCTAATCAGGTGAAGACTGTGGCTGAGAGACGAAGTCGAGAACAAGTCAAGAATCGTGCAGGAGGTAATAGAAGATCACGGAAGGGGGCTACATCACATTGATTGGCTCAGTACAGTATTTATACATTACAGTCCATGGTACTTTACTAAGATAGTGAGACAGAGAGGACAAGAGATGGGGTGTGGGACAGTAAATATGCAATAAGCTACTGCTGCACCTTGAGACACCATAATAAAATGTTGTGCCTGATAATGGGCCTCAGACATTGCATAGGAACCAGCCAAAGGCATCTGGCTTTGTGGGGAAATCGTAATTGTAGTGGGCGACGGTGTATTCATACATTCTGAGACGTCCCATTGTGTGGATATGGGGTTTGGCCTTCATCACTCACGTGCGTGGCTCTGTGGCAATCGGAAACCTAGATAATCGTACAGTAAACAAGGTCATGCCCCTACAAAAGGGGCAGGTTCCAAAAATTCATTGTGGGATTGTCTGAGATGTATCCCGAGATCAAGTTTGACCCATTGTGAGATGGACTCGGATCTCCACAGCTGGCAGCCCGGACTCTGTTCCAGGGTGCTCCTCCGAGTCCACAATTTCCAACACACCCCCGCAGGTGCAACGGAGTCCAAGGGCGGTCATGTGGAAGTTGATCTTCTATTTTGGAAGTGCCTTAGTGAGAATGTCAGCAACCATGTTGTCCGTAGGACAATAAACAAGACTGAGTGCTCCGGTTTGCACAATGTGCCAGATGAAGTGATACCAGATATCAATGTGCTTGGTGCGAGCATGGTAGTTGTCTATGGTTGCGAGTGTGAGTGTGGCTTGATTGTCGCAAAACATAGTAGTTGGGGTGGATAATGAAGGAATGAGTTCGAAGACGAATTTGTGTAGCCAGATCGCTTCTTTGGCTGTGTGTGTCACTGCGACATATTTGGCTTCGGCAGTGGATAGAGTGATGAGCTCTTGCTTGCATGAGCTCCACGAGATGGCGCCGCCGATGATGAGGAATGTGTATCCCAAGATCGCGCAGTGATGGTCTTGGCTCACCCCATCCACGTCGGTATAGCCTATTAAATCATGGCTCTCCCCGCTGTAAGTGAGTTCGAGGTCTCGGGTCTGAGATAGATACCACATGACCCACTTTATTGCCTCCCAGTGTGCTTGTCTGGGGTTCTCAAGGAATTGCGATAGTGTCGAGATTGTGAAGGTGATGTCAGGGTGTGTGGTAACAGATACATACATCAGGCTACCGATAGCCTCCTGGTATGGGACCTTCTCCATTTGCGCATCCTCAGTGGCATCCATGGGCACGTCAGAGCATGTATACAATGCGCCAGGTACTATTGGCGTCACATATCCGCAAGTGTCTTGCAGGCCGAATCTTGCTAGGACTGAGTTGACATACAGCCACTGTGAAAATGAGATGGTCCTGGCTGGACAATCGCGGGTGATTTTGATCCCTAGGAGCCAGTGTATTGGCCCTAGGTTGGTGAGGGGGAAGCAGGCATTAAGCCTCTGCTTGTACTGGGTGATAAGAGCACTCAAGCTGCCTGTGAGGGTGCAGTCATCAACGTGTATTGCAAGGATGAGTGTTTCCTCTGCCACTCAGGCATGGAACACCACTGGATCCGCTTGACTGGTGCAGAACCCAAGGTCAGTGAGCGTGCGGGCAAGGGTCTCGTACCATCTGCACCCAGCCTGTTTCAACCCATACAGTGACTTCAAGAGTTGCAACACTCTCCCCTCTCCCATGGTATCATAGCCTGGCGGCGACTGCATGTAAATCTCCTTGTCCTGCTCAAGTTTGCCGTTGAGGTATGCCCTGTTGAAGTCAAAACTCTCGACGTCCCAGTCGTACCAGGCTGCTAGCACGAGAATGGTCCTGAAGCTCATCAGCTTCGCTACTGGGGAGTATGTGTCATAATAGTCTATGCCATATTGCTGCATGAATCCGCATGCCACAAGTCTTGCCTTGTACTTGTCGATGGTGCCGTCCACCTTGAATTTGAGTTGGAATACCCATTTTGACCCTACGATGTTCTTGCCTGGCAGTCAGTCAACTTCAGTCCATGTTCTGGCCTGTCGTAGTGTCACGATCTCGCGATCCATGGCCTCCTGCCATTGCAGCCAGTCCGAGTGCGACTGAGCCTCATTGAGGGTCTTCGGGTTGCCTTGAGCATTCTGTATTGCCACGAAGATAATGTCGTTGACCAGGATCGCACTGAAAATAAAGTCTTGAGGATCTGCGTCGTTGGTGCATATGGACGAGCTGTCTGGGTGCCACCCCTGGAATCCTGGCATGGCCTTCTTGCCTTTGCCATCTGTAGAGCCTTCTCCCTTCGCGAGTTGCTTGACGTATTGCAATGGCTTCAATACTCATGTAGACGCTCTTGCAGCCTGAGTCAAGCTTTGCCTTCTAGGTTGCGGTGCTGCAGTGGCATGTTGCTGCAGTGTCGGTGGTTGGGATTGCCCCATCGCCTCGTGCGCTGGTGCCTCTCCCTTGTCTTCAATAATCGAGTCTTCTTTCGCCGGCATACTACCGATAAGTGTTTGTCCTGAGATCGGTGTGCTGATAGGTGTGGGTGGTGCTGAGATCATGAGTGCCAGCTGCAGCGTTTGCTGAGTCGAGGTCAGGATCGCTGTGAGGGGTGGTGCTGAGTCGATTTGTGGGCTGATGGCTGGGATTTGCACAGTTGAGACCAGGAGCACGAACTTGACGTCGCGCTCCACTGATACTCTGTGTTTGTTAGGCCAATAGATGCGGTGTGCGTGCATACTGTCCTCATCATATCCCACCCAGTGTGCCTCCGTGCCGCATGCCTCCAGTTTCAAGTTCTTGGGCGTGTGTACCCACACCTGTTGTCCCCATTCTGGGACATCCTTGAAGTTTGGCTTGTACTTGTTAAGTTGCTCAAATGGTGTGACTCGGCCGAGCGCTTTGGTCAAGGTGCGGTTCTTGAGCCATACTGCAAAGAGTGTGGCCTTGCCCCATAAGTTCTTCAGCAGGTCAGCATGGTGTATCATCACGCACACCCATTCGAGGATGCGCCGGTTGAGCGATTCGGCAATGCCATTGTGCTGCGGCATGTCGTGTGTCGTGAGACAGCGCTCAGTGCCTTAGTTCTGCAAGAATTTCATGAATTCATTGCCGGTGTACTTGCCTCCCCTATCTGATTGGAGTTGCTTGATGCGAACTCCATGTTGCGTTTGAGCCCAATTTGCGAACCCCTTGTAAGCTTGAAGGGCTTGATCCTTGGTCTTGAGTAGATCAATCTTTGTGTATCACATGTGGTCATCCATGAAAGTGACATAGTACTTACACACTCCAATTGTCTGAACGGTTGAGGGGCCCCACAAGTCAGTGTGGATTTTGGCCCCAAAGGCATCTGCGATGTCTGTGGTGTGTTCTTTCTTGATGACTTTGCAGGTGGTCTTCACATATTCGCATGATGGGCATATGAAGGAAGGCCCAGTGTCATCCAATTGTAGTCTGGTGATGATGTCATTGCAGATGAGAGTCCAGATGGTGTTGGGCAAGATGTGGCCAAGTCACCTGTGCAGGGTCAGCATGTCGACCTGCTCGTGTTCCTGCCATGTAAGCACATTCAACCTTGTACAGTCCATTGGGACCTGCGGGGATGTTTCCAATGATATCCCTGCTCTTGTTCTTGATCTTGCAAAGGTTTCCTTCGAAAGCTACAGCATAGCTGGCATTAGCAATACACCCAATGGATACCACCATGAGCCCCATATCCACAGCATGGAGTGTGTCCCACAGGATGACCTCCGTGGTCTTCTGTCCATTCGGTACTTTGATCCGAATGTCACCTTGGCCAATTGCGTAGAAGACTCCCTTGTCCACTGCCATTATTGGGCACGGATTGATTTGCTGATAAGTAACAAAATGCTCTCAGTGTGGCATCATATGTCGGGATGTGCCGGAGTCGTACAACATGGTGTAAACCCACTTGTCAGGGCATGCAGCATTCATCACCACCGCCGCTGTTGTTGCAGTGTCGTCCCCCGTGTCGATGACTTTGATCGCAGCCCACGACTCGTCTTCAGGTTTCTCTGAGACCACAGCCGCATTTGCTTGCACATTGCCTTGTCTCTGCCTAGGTCCTTGACCCTCCTTGCTGCCACCTTTAGCCCAGCAGTTGGCCTTGACATGCCCTTTCTTCCAGCAATTGAAACATTCGATATCTTTCTTGTTCTTGGCTTTCTGGGCTGCCACAGTGAACGACTCGTCTTGACCATTCCCGTTTTCATCCTGTCTGAGTAAGCACTTGTCGTAGGCATTGCATACCCTTTTGTATACCATATCCAAGGTAATGTCAGTCTTGTTTGTGTCAGTATTTTGAGTGAGCATTTCAATAAGTCCGTCGTAGGATGGTGGCAGAGAGGCCATGAGGATTGAGGCATAGTCCTCTTCCTCAAGTGACTTGCCCATAGATGCAAGGCATTCCCGGAACTCCTGCATGAAATTGAAGTGAGCTTGGATGTCCTCACCTTCCTTGCACCTTGTATTTGTTAGCCTTCTCCAAGCGTTGGTGGTGAGTGATCAGGATCGTCCTTCGAACATCCCCTTGAGCTGGCTCCACATGTCCTTGGCATGGGCCGCCCCCTTGATGTGAAGATAAACACTGTCTGGGACAGACACACCTATCAGATCCCTAAACATGTGCTCCTCTCTCTTCCATCGCTGCTCGCCAGTGAGCCCCCCTTTTAGGCTGCCTGTGGTGTAATCCACTGTGGGCGTCTCAAAGTCAATGTAGTCAGATAGCCCTCACATCCTGAACGCAGACAGCATGCGGTCCTTGTACAATACCCAGTTGGCACCGTCTGCGGCCAGCTTCGGGATTGTCATTTTCATTTCTTCAGTCATCTTGAGTCTTGGGTTGACACACAGTAGTTTGAGGAAAACAGTGAATTGAATTTATTGGGCAGCATCAGGGCCCATAACCTAAGGAAGTTATGAGCTAAACAAACACGATGACCAACTCACCATGTGGCAGAATGACTAATCAGTTGCCTAATTGGGTGAAGACTGTGGCTGAGAGACGAAGTCGAGAACAAGTCAAGAATCGCACAGGAGGTAATAGAAGATCACGGAAGGGGGCTACATCACATTGATCGGCTCAGTACAGTACTTATACATTACAGCCCATGGTACTTTACTAAGATAGTGAGACAGAGAGAACAAGAGATGGGGTGTGGGAGAGTAAATATGCAATAAGCTACTGCTGTACCTTGAGACACCATAATAAAATGTTGTGCCTGATAATGGGCCTTGGACATTGCGTAGGAACTGGCCGAAGGCATCTGGCTTTGTGGAGAAATTGTAATTGTAGCAGGCGACGGTGTATTCGTACATTCCGAGACATCCCATTGTGTGGATATGGGGTTTGGCCTTTGTCGCTCATGCACCCGGCTCTGCGGCAATTGGAAACCTAGATAATCGTACAGTAAACAAGGTCATGCCCCTATGAAAGGGGCAGGTTCTAAAAATTCATTGTGGGATCGTCTGAGACGTATCCTGAGATTGAGTTTGTGTTGCGCAGAAACTAGTGCAGCATACAGGCTTAAGCACTCACCTTGGTGTGATAGACACTTAGGCAGTATGAGTGAGGTGTAGAGAGATGCATATTGCACTTCTACATAGGTGCTTTATATACATGTTAGGTGGCTATGTGTCCAATATGGAATAAGGGGTGAGTAAAGGCATCCACAATATCACTCAAACTAGGATTACCATATATGGACACTGTGCCGAAGTCCATTGTCTCATAAGGAGACATACTAACTACTGTACGTGGTACAATGCGTGTTGCCAGTCCGTTTTGTCACTCCCCCTCGCTAAATGCCCAGTAGTAATGTAAGCAATATGAGAAACATTAGGTGGATGAGTTGTAGAACTCTAGTCCAAGCTGCTCTCTAGATTTAATGAATTTGATATGTCCCAGGTTTTTAGTGAATAAGTCGGCAGTGTTCTCAGCTCCTTCAATGAAGAAGAGCTCAACCTGCTTGGTCTTGACAACTTCTCAAATGAAGTGGTAGCACAAGTCAATATGTTTGATGCGCTTTTCTTGTACAGGATTAGAGGCAAGAAATATGGATCCTTGATTGTCACCATATAGTGGGATGGGCCCAATAGTAATGCCAAGTTCTAATAGCAAGCTCTTAAACCAGATGAGCTGCTTTGAGGTGTCAGCAAGGGACATGTACTCAGCCTCAGTGGAGGACAATGCGATTGTTTTTTGTGCACATGAGTTCCACGAGAATATGGTCCCAGCCAACTTCACCAAATACCAGGTAGTGGACTTGCGGGTGATAGGGTCAGAGGCCCAGTCAGAGTCAGCATAGGCATGCAAACCACCATTAGAAGAGCCGTCATATACTAGGGCATAGTCAGCAGTACCAGCTAGGTAGCGACATATGTATAGTGCCCTGTTGAGGTGTTCCTCAGTGGGGTTCACAGCAAATTGCGACATCTTTGTGACCGCAAATGCAATATCAGGACATGTTCCAAGCATGATGTAAAGAAGTGATCCTATTACTTGTTGGTACTTGGAACGGAGAGCAGGGTCAGCAGAAAACATATTTATTGAAGGGTGGTAACCCTTAGGTAGTGGTATGGGGACCGGTTTAGCATTATGAAGTTCTAAACGCTGCAGCACTTTTTCAAGGTAGGAAGTCTAATCTAGAAAGATCTTCTTAGACTCCCATTGTATGCACATGCGTAGGAATTCTTGTGTGTCCCCAAGGTCTCTGCATTCCCAAATGTTCATGAACTACTTTTTAAGGCGGAGAAGGCCATCCTTATCTGCTCCAAGGAATAATAGATCGTCTACATAGATGATCGCAATGATGGATGTGTCTTCATTTATGAAGAGTCCAGAGTCAGATAGGAGGTATTTGCAGCCCAGCGTGCTCATAGATTTATCCAGCGCCCTCCACCATGCAAGGGCAGCTTGTTTAAGTCCATAGATAGCTCACTTTAGGCACATGACTTTTTGTTCAAGACCTTTTATTTTAAAGCCTTCAGGTTGTTCCATATAGAGCTCTTCATCGAGCTCACCATAGAGAAAGGCAGTTTTGACATCCAGTCCAGTGATATGCCAATTTTTAAGCGCTGCAAGCGCAATCATCATTCAGATGGTTTCAAATCGCATGACAGGCAAGAATATCTCATCATAGTCAATGCCTTCTACTTGGGAGAACCCTTTGGCTACAAGTCTGGCTTTTTTATGGCTATCTGACTTAAGGTTGAATACCCATCGGTTTTTAATGATTTTGTGATCCCTAGGGGGATCTACTAGTTCAAAGACTTTTCGTCTGCAAAGGGATTCTAACTCCTTGCGACAAGCCTGTTTCCACTCTGTTTGTGCCTTTTGGGGCATCTTGAGAATGTCTCTGAATGTCCATTCTCATATTTTAGCAGTGTCTGGTGATTCCGAATCTATTGGTGGGACTGCCTTGGTGAGCAGATAGTTCAGAAAATCGACTCCCCCTTCCCTTTGTAGGCGTAAAAGGTCATCTACTTTGTCCTCTGAGGGTTGAGGCAGTAATGGCTCACTCTGTGCAAATGGGGGTCTAGATCTGCCAGGATTCTGACCTGACATACTCCCTTCTCCAGTGCTACTGGGATTGGTTTCCATCATCTTTTTCCAATTAGCAGGCCGCCAAATGTCTCGCTCAATAGCGGTGGGGTGTCTGCTTTCCCCATAGACGTTACCAGGACGAGTAGGTACCCTCCGTAACCTTTTGCTTCGACGCAAAGGCAGAGCAGGTTGTGTAGGAGGGGAGGGCTCACACTCATGCTCATCTTCCTGCTGTTCGACTGAAATGTCTGGGTACAGGGGATCTTCATCAAGATTGGGAGCTGGTAAACCCTTCTTAGTAGAAGGTGTTTGGATAGAGTCATCTCTATCACCAGGAGTGGTGTCTTTGGAGGCATCCATCGGTGGTTGATCTTCAAGGGGTGTATTCACCCTTGTAGTCCTGCGTGTGCGTTCATTTGTGCATTTAGGAAAGATTGTCTCATCAAATAGTGCAGTGGCACTTGTGAAGACAGTATTGTTCTTTGTCCTCATAAAAGTGTATGCTTTGATTCCTTCTGTATGACCGAGGTAAATCATAAGCTCACTTTTGGGTGAAAGTGCATTATTTCTTATTTTCTTTGGGATGTGCACATATGCACCGCATCCAAAAACTTGAAGATGAGCAATGTATGGTTTGTCTTTCTTTAGTACCTCATAGGGGGTCAGCCATTTATGGCGACACAGAGGTGTGATGTTGTACACATGAACAGTGTGTAGGACTGAGAATTCCCACCACGAGTCTGGTATGCAGGCTTCAAGGCGCATTGCCTCAGCCTTGTCCATTAGTGTGCGCATTAATTGTTCAGCACGTCCATTCTGTTGAGGAGTATAGGGGGCACTCTGGAGTATCTTTATTCCTACATCTTTTAGGGTTGTTAAGAAGACATCCGATTTGTACTCTCTGCCGGCATCAGACATCCAACCTTTAATGGTGGTGTTGTGCTGATTTTTTACCATTGCCAGGAATTGCTTCAAGGCGCTGATTGCGGCAGCTTTAGTGCGTAGAAGCACAATCCACGCATGGAAAGAGTAATCATCAAGGAAGCTTATAAAGTACTTGTACTTGTGATAGGAGATGATAGGAAAACTCTTTATATCAGAGTGTATCAACTCAAAGGGCTTGGTAGCCTGTGTTTCAGAAGGAGGGTGTGAAGAAGCAGGCATTTTGCCTTTAGCGCAACCAGGACAGACATGTGGTTTTTCGGGAATTGTAAGGTTTTGTGGGAACCCTTTAGTTTTATCTTTTGCATGGGTTAAAACATCTTTGGATGGGTGACCGAGACGTTTATGCATTAGATCATAATCCACCAAGTAAATAGTATTGGCTTTCAGATGCTCTACTTCTTCAGTGGAAGCATCTAGCCAGTATACTGTTTGTCCAGAGAATAAAGGGGAACATTGAAGGACAACTTTATAGTCCTTCTGTATTGAGATGCAATGAGTGTCCCCAGTAACACTTAGGCCTTGTTGTAAGAATTCTCCCATAGACAGGAGTCGCACAGATAGTTTTGGTATGTATAAAACAGGGTAAAGGCGTGTTGTAACTGTTGTATTGTGAACTTTGTGCTTTAACAGCACTGTTCCACGTCCTTCAACATAGATTGTATGTGCGGCAGTCTTAACAGGAGATCTTTCTTTTGGGGGTAGAGGCATGTACTCAATAAAATCATTTATGTTGGAAGTAAAGTGGGCGGATGCTCCAGAGTCCATTAGCCATAAAGGCCCCATTTTTCCAATCATCTTTCCCTTACATTTAGAGCAAAGAGCAAAAGAGTTTCCATGTTCACAAACAAAGTCTGACATTGTATCTACAGGTAGAGCAGTACTAGACATTCCAGCCATACACTTGAGTGTTCCTAGCCCGCTTAGGGGCTGGTGCGATACTGTTAGACAATGAACAGGAGTTTGAAGGGAAGGAGAGATCACACACTCTTCTTCAAAATCACTGCCCCAGTCCAGGGAGACTTGCGAGGTAGGTGTGGGGGTGCGGGAAAGGACTTCCTCATCATCCATGAATACATCCTGGGCTGTTTGTGGGTCCTCAGGAGTGGGGGATTGTTCACTATTAACCTGGAGGCCTCTATGACATGCTGTGTCACCGGCATACAAGAACAGATGGGTTGGCGTCCATTGGACCGCAGTAAGTTCAAGAACCGGCTATGCCCCATTGTTTGCCTATGTACCACCCTGTATCATTTCTGATCCGTACAAGCAAGATTGTACCTTACCAGGGCTTGATGCCCTGATCTATCGCTAGCTGTCTGATTACCGTGCACCCCTGATTGATCATAGTATAAGGCTTTATGGGAATAGCCTACCCACTCGTACTATTTATAGTGTTGTACCTAGCTACTTAAGACTCTAACTTGAGTCTTCTGTCTCAATACCAGGTTGTTCTCGCTACAAGTCGAAGTCAGGCGTACTTCATCGCCCTTGGTTCGACTTATCACTCCACTCCCAGAAGACGTACAGGTGCATGCTCTGCTTCCTCATTGTAACCTTCGTCCTATTTGTCATGTTCACCATCAGACTATCGGGTCTGATATAGTAGCGGTGACATGCTGTTCGATATTTTTAGTAGTTTGAATAGTGGGCGTAACGCCCAAGTGATCAGCAAGGGTATAAGCTTTGTTGAGGGACTGGTAAGGCCCCTTGGAGCGCTTAGTCAGAAGGGGAACGGTTTCCCGGCATTTAGTCAACCCACGAGGGGTAACTTGGATGACAGTAGTGGATGAGGGGGGAGGTGCAGAGGCGACATTCGCAAGATGCGAGTGCTGATGATCGTCGTCCTGACAATCTTTGCCTTTGCCTTTGCCTTTTCCTTTGCCACGATTGCCACGCTGATGGTTGTCATTGTTCTGGTTCTGGTTGTTGTTGTTCTGTCTGTTACCCTGCTGCTGAGAGAAGTGAGGGTCACCGTGTTTGCGTTTGACAGCTGACAACTTATTTGCATGCTGAGGGTTGTTATTAAACTTCCCTTTGTTCCAGTTTTGCTCAGATTCCCATTGAGCAAGAATTGCATCGCAAACCTCTTTGAAGTTCAGATCTTCGACATCAAAGTTCTGCGTAATGATGGGGATAAGGTGTTCCCAGCGATTGGGGACTTGATTGAGCAAAATAAGACCTTGCATGGGGTCTGGAACAGGCATGGAGGATGCCAAGAGGCGGGAAAATGCGGCTTGCATTTTGTCTAACTGGGAGCAGGGTGTTGAGCCAGATTGAAAGTCATAGTAGTGACGGTACGGAATTCTTTGTAAATGCTTGTGAGGGTCGCAGCTCCATAGAGAGCAAGGATGCAATTCCAAAGCATTTTGGGATCCTGTATGGTGCCAACTTCCTCCTGTATCGGGGCAGTAGTCCGAAGGACAACATTGCCAATACACTGGGCTCTTTCCTTTTCCCAGGTAGCATGAGCGGTAGCTCCATCCACATCCAAGGGTGGCTCAGTATCATTGCCCATAGCATATTTCCACAGCCCAATGGACATCAAGAAGGCTTGCATGGCCTTTGCCCAGATACCATAGTTGGTTCCATCCAAGATGGGGACAAGGGTGACAGCGACAAGGGTGACAGCGTTGCTAGATGACATGGTATAGATCTGATAAGATAGCTTGGTGTGCGTCAGCATTTTTATAGCGATTATAGAAGAGTGGCATAAAAGCTGTAAGGGGTGCTTATGCCAATGGAGCAGCCATTAAAGGCACTTGGCTAGCAGGGCCCATAACCTGTTGCGTAGCAACTAGCGCAGCATACAGGCTCAAGCACTCACCTTGGTGTGATAGACACTTAGGCAGTATGAGTGAGGTGTAGAGAGATGCATATTGCACTTCTACATAGGTGCTTTATATACATGTTAGGTGGCTATGTGTCCAATATAGAATAAGGGGTGAGTAAAGGTGTCCACAATATCGCTCAAACTAGGATTACCATATATGGACGCTGTGCCAAAGCCCATTGTCTCATAAGGAGACATACTAACTACCGTATGTGGTACAATGCGTGTAACCAGTCCGTTTTGTCAGTTTGACCCATCGCAAGATGGACTTGGATCTCCATGGCTGGCAGCCCAGACTCCATTCCAGGGTGCTCCTCCAGGTCCACGATTTCCAACATTTGTGTCTTTTATTCAGTTGCAACCAGTCCTTGGGCAGTTGCAACTGGTTGCAAATGAACTGGTTGAGACTACTATGGACCAGTCTTTTACTCAGGTGCAACTGACTGCAACAGGTTGGGAGATGTTGCAGTCCAGTCTTTGAGAAATCACATCCAGGTGTAACCAATTGCAGTCCCAGTTGTGTCCAAAAAAGGCAAATTCTGAGATTTTGGGTGCTTATTTCAAAATTTGGGCCACTTTTGTACCTAGGCACCTGTGTAAAATGGGCTGAATACAGATCAAATTACTGAAATTGAGCTAATTAAGCTTGAGCACTGTTAGTGATGTTCCAGCCCAGCTTGGCCTAGTGTTTAAAAGTCCAGTTGAGTCCAGTCTTAGGCATATTTTTGCCACTTTCCCTCTTAGATTTTTGCCACTCGGCTGGGCGCGCAAAAATCCGGCTCCCACAGAGGCGCCGGAAATTTGCGCCTTACACTGTAAGTACCCACTCCCGCTGTGTCAGAGTTGTGCAGTGGCTGCGCTTCCAACAAAAAACTTGCCCAACATTTCATCATTCTATACGACCTTCTCTCCATTCAGGCATATCTCATATCGATCTTTCTTTTCTCCTCTCACACTGAGAAACATGTCGGTCGCCGTATCTCCGTGGATGCCACATCGTTACCCTCCTACCCGTCGTTCTGAACATATTGATACGTACCAAAGCGAAGCTACAGGCCAAGTGAAGGTTCCGGATCCGTATGCATGGCTCGAAAAGGACGGAGAGGAAAGGAAGGGATGGCTTTCTTCTCAGGAGGCTCTTGCACGTAATTTTTTAGACGCACACTCGGATCGTGCGAGGTTGGAGGAAGAAATCAGGTCCAGTATTGACTATGAAAAGGTAAGCTTTTTGGTTTGTAATATGTGGGAAGGTAGCATATAGCGATTCAATGCAGTTTGGTTCCCCTTCACTACGGGACGATGGCAGATGGTACTGGTCATATAACAGTGGTCTGCAGCCTCAATCCGGTCGGACTTTTTCTCATCTTTTATGGTGTCTTTCCCGCTGAAATATCAAAACAGTTTATTATCGTTCAGAAGATTCAGAGTTGCCTGATACCGTTTCTGGACCCGGTGGTGAAGTGTTTTTCGATGTACGTAAGAAAGGCCCAGGTTTATTCTTAAACTATATCCACCCGCATATACTAGCCAAATGTACTTTCAAGCGATGCCTCTGTCTCCTTGAGTACTGCGTCCTACTCGCGTGATGGCAAATGGTTTGCCTATGCTCTGTCCCGTTCCGTACGTAACTTCATCGTAGGCACGTTACGATCGAACATCTTTTCTACAGGGAAGCGACTTCACAAGTATTTACATCCGCTCTACTGAAAACCCACTGATCGATGCTGAGAATGACTCACGTCTTGCTGACGAGCTACGATTTGTGAAATATTCCTCCATCGCCTGGACGCACGACAGCAAAGGATTCTTCTATCAGGTTCGTTTTTCTACCCTTTGGACCCACCCGGATCAATGAACTCGATCAGAGGTTCCCGGATCGCTTACCAAATGATCCAACGGACTCCGAGAAGGCTGGTTCGGATATCGGTGGTGACAAGGACGCTGAGCTTGTCTATCACAAAATTGGCACTGATCAATGTATGCTTCCTTTTCTACCTAAGCTCCTAGCTTAACCCTTGGTGTAGCCGAGGATATATTGGTGATGAAGAACCCTAGTCAACCAGAATGGTTATGGGGTGCCGCGATCTCTGAGGTGGACGGGCGTTGGTTGGAACTCTATATATCCCGGGATACATCACGAGTATGCTTTTCAGTGCTTGTCGATTCCCTCATATTAACGAGGAATTAGAAAAACTTGCTTTGGCTTGCAGACCTTGAGAAAGAACCGATAGGTCCAAACTTCAATTGGATCAAGCTCGTCAACAACTTCGAGGCTGATTATAGCATGTACGCCCCCCCCCCCTTTTTTTTTATATCTCTTACCCCCAAACCTCACGCCATTACAGTATTGGAAACGATGGAACCAAATTCTATCTTCATACCAATGTCGATGCTTCGCAATATAAAGTCATCACTGTCGATATCGAAAGATTTCGTAACGCTTCTGAGTCGGGACCTGTTTCTATCAAGGATTTTAGCGACGACCTCATAGCTGAAGACAAAGATGCACATTTGGAAGATGTATCGATGCTGGGTCACGATCGGTTGGTGACTACCTACAAGCGTAATGTCAAGGACGAACTCTACATCCATGATCTCAAGCGCGGCAGACAACTGAGGCGCCTGGCATCGAACCACGTCGGCACCCTTGCTGCGTATGGGCGGCGCAAGCAACCATTTTTCTTCGTTTCACTGACCGGTTTTGACACACCTGGTACCATCGCTCGCTATGACTTTACGGAGCCAAGTGGAGGGAAGCCGGACGGAACGTGGAAAATCTGGCGCGAAACAAAGGTCGCAGGCCTTGCAGGAGAAGGCGGGTTCCTGACAGACCAAGTATGGTATCAGAGCTATGACGGAACCAAAATTCCCATGTTCGTGGTTCGCCATAAAGACACCCCACTCGACGGCACGGCTCCCGCGATCCAGTATGGTGGGCTTGTCAACTTTCATCTCCGCGGGCGATGAGACTCACCCATAGGAAGGTTATGGCGGGTTTTCCATTTCAATTGGGCCATTTTTCAGTCCGTCGATTCTCACAGCTATGCGCGCATATGACCTCATGCTTGCCATACCAAACATCCGTGGCGGTGGCGAGTTCGGTGAGGAATGGCACCTTGCGGGAACACGCGAGCGGAAGGTGCGTAGATTCAGTGTTGGGACGCGTTACAATCGAGTACTACTCACCCAAAGGTGAATTGCTTCAATGACTTCATTGCCGCTTCGTGAGTGAGCTTCTAACGCATTAAACATCCCTATGACTTCTGCAACTTAAGGGAATGGTTGGTTGAGAATAAATATGCGGCAAGGGGGAAGATCGCGATTAATGGGGGCTCGAATGGTGGTATGTTACTCTTGATTGCAAACTTTATATGTCACTCACACGTCTCCGTATTAACCAGGCCTTCTTGTCTCGGCCTGCGTGAACCGCGCCCCGGAAGGACTTCTGGGAGCTGCTATAGCAGAGGTCGGTCTTCACGACTTGTTAAAGGTACCCCTTCCTACCACTCGTTTCTGAACTCTCCCCCCTCACTACGTCTTCCTCCTCCCGATAGTTTGCTGACTTTACCATTGGACACATCTGGACTTCCGAGTATGGCAACCCGCATGATCCCCACGACTTCGACTTCATTTATCCGATCTCACCCGTGCACAACGTGCCAGCCGATAAAGTTCTTCCACCCACGCTGTTGCTCACTGCTGACCGTGCGTAACTCTCAACGCGATAGAAATGAGTTGTCTTAGTTTGATCAGACGACGACCGCGTTGTTCCTATTCATTCTTTCAAGCTCGCAGCAACACTCCAACATGTCGCAAGTGGCAATCCCCATCCTCTGCTTCTTAGGCTTGAAATGAAAGCCGGGCATGGCGCGGGAAAATCGACAGAACTCAAGTAAGTGTTCAAAGTCGCAATAGGGGGGCACAATGCTTCATAGTTTGCAGAATTAAGGAGGCAGCAGATAAATGGAGTTTCGTCGCTCAAACTCTAGGACTAAAATGGCGCACAGACAATGCGAGGACGACAAAGATGTAGGAGGAAAACGGTACTCAGAGGGCTAGACAACTGTCTATGTAATAAGATGGCTCCGTCATCTGTGTCGGGGTGTTGGTTCTCGGGAAGGAATATCAGTTCTGAGTACACGATTGGTCTTCGATCTGGGTGTTGGAGCTGCAATGGATAGATTCAGAACTATAGATGGAAAATGAATGATGTTATCCAGAGCACGCACCATTCGTGTTCTCTGTTACATAGAATCGCCTAAGTATCATGATTGCCTCCTCGCGACAGTACCCGTCCGTCGCATCGAATGGCGGGTGTTTTGGATGTGCGAGGCTGAGACAGTCAAACCGGGTGTAGTCTTGTACAACTGGAGGATATACCTTTCATTGACACCGAGCACGCTCCCGCACCCTCCGAATCGTTCATTCGCACAGCCGTAAAAGACTCGTTTGATACCCATCTGACGGAGTGCAGAGGCACACATGATACAGGGTTCGACAGTGACATAAAGTGTTGTATCCGCCAGAGGGTATGCCCCACTCGCAAGTGAACTCGGGGGTGTCAGTATAGGGTCAGCAAGGATGGCGTCAATAGCCTCGAGCTCAGCGTGGCGGGTAGCCTGCGTCATGGGCGGGCATCAGCTGGAATCCCTCCCTCTGTGATAAAGCAAAAATACGTTTCGCAGTTCGTTGGTGCGATTGCGGGCCCTAGCAATTGCCTTATCACCGCGTACGAAGACGCAGCCGACAGGCACCTCACTCGCCGCAAGGGCTTCCTCGGCCTACATATGAGTGTGAGTAATCCATCATAAATTTGTGCGCACACCATCTCCATTGCCTGGAGCATCCATGCCAGATGCTCATTGGGGGTCTCCTCCGAGTCCTGGGTATTCGAGTTTGTATCACTCATGACGATGGTTGGCCGTTGGCTGTGGGCAGGTCGGACCGCGTCGACACGCCTCTAAGCTGTCATGGTCACTGTCAACCGCCATCAAAAGAGGAGATTGCCACCGTATGCTACGCCCATTTTCAAACCCTGCATTTCTACCTCGTTCTCGGGCTAGTCTTTTCTCAATCCCCCAACATGCATTCCCCGTCTTTTCTCCGCTGCTTTTTCGCCTTGCGTCAAATCTCAAGGACCCACCCCTGATAAACAACAGCATACCATACACTTATGTTCGCGTCGTCGACCCCGAAACCCGCAAGCCTTTACCTCCACAGCTGCTCACTGACGTTGTCGACAACCTCGCTACGGAATCCCAACCAAAACAAGCCGGTCCATCCCAACCCGTCATAACACGATTTGCGCAGCTCGTCGCCCCGCCGTCAGAAGCTACGGAGGGCTACGCCCTCGTGAAGATCGTTGATCGCAGGGATGCCGCCGCGCGCGAGAGAGCCCAGCGTACAAAGGCGCAAGCGAGCCGAAGGGCAACCGAAGAAAAGGAAATACAATTCGCGTGGGGCATCGGAACCGCAGATGTGCAACACAAGCTTCGAAAAGCCCGCCAGGAGCTCGAGCGTGGGGTGCGAGTACAACTTGTGTTCGCCCGCAAGGCCACCGGCGGCGCTGGACGAGATGTCGGGACGAGGGCAAAGCAGACCACGCTCGTCACTAACGTGGTCGAATCCCTGGCAGATGTAGGGAAGGAGTGGCGAGTGCGCGATGAACGAAGGAACATGGTAGTCATATACCTGCAAGACCCTCACCGACCTATTCCCCATAAATCGATGCTCGCAAAACTGGCTGCAAAGCAAGCAGTTTCACCCAATCTTACTCAAGCTGAAGGACAGGAGTACTAGTGTATGGATCGCAAGCTCAGTTACACGTCCACAGTACTTGTTCTGATATAACATCCTATTTTGCCTCACTATCTGTTCCTCGACACGTTCCGTGCTACACCACGCCAAGGGCCGCCACCGACCACACAGAGGTAAGCCTTTCCTTTTCACGTCGGAATTCGATGCGGGGCGAAACGTGTTCGTATTTTTCTCGGAAACGAGTACGGCCGAGCAGTAGCGTCTGTCTCATTTTGTGATATGACTTGGTCTTCCCGTCCCACGAGCCGAAGCTGGAACCCGATGGGAAGGGCGTGCCCAGAGCTCCTCACGCTCTTAGCAATCTCCTCCAGTTCGGGCGTCCACCCACGCGGCTTCTGACCCGTCTGCATGAAACGCTGGCGCGCTTCTCCTAACATACGATTCCATCGCCTGCGCGATCTAGCGCGGGAAACCCGCCGGCGCATTCCTGGTCGACGACAGACGAGACTAAGCGCTGCGTTGTAGAATCTTGCATCTGCGCTTGGCGGTGCAGGGACGTGTTTCCACTTCCGGCCCTCCTCGCATGCTCGTAAAGCGGCTTCCCGCACCTTGTCACTGGCAAGCGATAAAGCACGAAAGACTTGCATCCCCTTCCGCAAGCCTGACATGGCACGCCTTGGGTCCCGTGGGCGACGTGGTTGCGTCGACCGTTCTCCACCAGCTGCGAGGTGGTCGACGTACCAACCTCTCGTTTCATCGGCATAGAGCTGGAGCATCGCCGTGTATGCATGCACGCTCAAACACCAAGGTGCTATGCGATCGCTCTGTAAGCTCTTGCTCTCAGCGGCACTTGCAAGGGCCCAAACACGCTCCGCGAGCTTCCGGAGCCCAGCCTTGTGTAGCGCGTTCAGCGCGACAGCGAAGAAATGAGGACCAAGGCCCACACCGCGATCAACACTTGTCTCCCATCTCGTAAGGAGTTCTTCAGGAGTTGTGGGGGTTTCAGGCGGTTCGAATTCAGGGATGACCTGGGTAATCACAGTCGCTACTGCATTCGGCCGGCCGGTGGCAACAAGGTACGCCATGTAGGAGGTGAGTGACATATTATCTGGCTCGAGAGGTTCCTTAGGTTTTGGGATGCTGAGGTCATACTTGCGATTGTCCTCAATCAGTCGGCGGAAGTGCCGATGATTACTTCCAGATGGAAAATTAGTCGGGCATGACTGGACTCGGGGCTGCCATCCTGATGAGAAGTTGAGTACGGAAGCACCGGGCTGGTTGTCAGACATTCGCCCCCTCATGATTCGCAAAACACTTTCCGCGATGTCGTTACGACGCATGAGCGTGGACCCCCGTAGTAAAATATTGTAGGTGGCAATGTTTGGAGCAAGCGGGGGCTTTCGCAATTCCGTCATGTGATGGAGAACGCGATCTGCAAGCATTAGGGAGTGACGATGGCGCAATGCGTAGTTCAATAACGCATTGTAAGATTCTAGATTCATTCTAGGAAGTTGGCTAGTATTGGAATCAACCGAGCGTCGGTCTGGAAGGGAGCACAGGAGATTGAAGAGTACACCATGGAAGTAGCGATAAGCGTTACACGATTGCCGCTCGCCGGATGGTAAAGTGATCCACACGATATGCACGCACTGCGGATAGGAGTACAGTATTTTGATGAGCGTAGCCATGTTCATGTAAGGGATTCTACAATTGTCGAGCGCGGAGGCGAGATTGGCTAGGGCCTGGGATGCTTCAGGGAATAATGGATCGTCCACGCGGGCACAGTGCGTCTCCAAGAATTCGGTGACACTCTGGTATAAGAAACGCGAACCGCGAGAGGGCAAAATTCTAAACCCGCGAGAGGGTGCTTCAGGAATCTTCGAATGGACGTAGGCCATGGTGTCTTGTACCCCCATTCGCTCGGCCTCGGCTGCGACGCGGGAACATGCTTGACGCAGCTGGTAGTCTTTTAAAAGAAGCGCAAGCAGGAGAGATGCGACTAAAATTTCGCCTTGGATGAGGCAAGCACGAAGAACACTTTCATACATGCCAGCCGTGCGTTGCCAGCGATGCTCGCGCGCACTATTGAGGAGGCGCACGGCAAACCGAGTAAATGGGTCCATGGGCATGACATTCTGAAGTTCCAAAACTCCTGGTCTACGGGTCATTTTTCGGTGCGGGGTGAGATGGCCGTCGACAGTCCGAGGTGAATCAGGTCTTGCAGAGGGATGCAATTGACGCAAAAGAATGTTGAACGAGAGTGGATGAAGTTCCTCCCCATAAGCTATCATTTGTTCAGTGAGCATTGCTGCAGCCTTGGTCTCACCCGCCCTCAACAGACCATGTAAAAGGCAGTGTCCAGCGAACCTGGTGGATACTGGCCGGCCAAAATCGACAGGCACAAATGCGGTTATGGGGTTACGAAACAGCGGTCGTAGCGGGGAATCGGGGCCGGGGGTGTGGTAATGATGCATCGACCAATGCAGAGAGTGCCACAGGTGAAAGCCGTCCCAGATATCACCACGGGCGACGGAGACACGAATAGCGGCTGCACTTGCACGAGAAATTTCTGCGGATGTAAGGTGATCTGCAACGAAGGGCGCTGATGTCGTTGATGATGCGGAAGGCGAGACGACGGCGGGAGAGTGAGGGCGAGAGGAGGGTTGAGGAAGAGCGGGCGACCCCGTCATACATGGCGTTGGCAGTAAAGAATGGTGAGAGGAGGAAGAACTATGGTAAGGTTGTGAGACAATGGGCCAAATGCTAGATGGGCGGTTGTTCAATGGGAGGATTTTTCTTGCCGCATTCGAGATGGCTCGTAGTAAGGTGAAGTTGGACTTCGTCAACGGAATGCATAGCATTCGCCTCGCATACCTGCACAGGGATTAATCAATCTCCCTACATCACAGCATGACACCGTACCCAAGCTTATCAAAGGAATAGTTTCTACCGCAATTCCTGCAATGCCGAGGGGTGCAAGTGTGGTGTTGTCTCTTCCTCGTCTCCTCCGAGCGGCAACCCGGAACATTCCGGTCACATGATCGGTTTGCACGTGATGCGCGCCACCACCTTTGCTGAACTGAACCTGGGACTTGTTGCAAGCTTGACGTGCGCCAAATTATACTAGCTAGTCATGAGCTACGAAAGGCACGGAGGTGGTTATGGTGGTGGTGGGCGCAGGCGTCGCAGAGGTGAGATGACTGCATGTGTGGTCTGTCGATGGCAACATTGAACACTGTCCTGTCCAGACGACTACGACCATTATGACCACAGGCGAGAAGCCCAAGAGTCACCAGACCAGAAGCTCAAGGCAGCCATCATCAAATTTGGCGAAGTGGTCCGTTTTTCCATACTTCAGACTCACACATCTCATAGTAATGATATGCAGGATGATGCAGAGCAGGAACTTCCTCAGTTAGCTGCCAAGTTGCGGTCACAGGAACAACCTAGTATCCTAGCAATTGCCGAAGGCTTTCGCTTGGCGTATGCTCTGGTCCTTTTGTGAATCTCAACCTCCACTTATTCTGCTCAGAGTAACCGAACAACCCTACAAAATTCCATTCTATGCAGCCCTCCTATATGACCTGTCTATACCCACTGTCATGCAAATGACTGGTGCTGGCGAAGCGAAGCCCACTCTCGGGAGGCTGGTATTAGATGATTTCTGGAAGGGTTTTCAAGCATATTTGGATAAGTTGGCCTGGCGAGAAACCCGCCTTTGCGTACGTATTGGTATCCCTTTCTCCTCGCATACGCTATAACTCGATTCAAACGAACAGATTCATTTCTTCGCGCATTTGACTGTCACTAAGCTCATCTCTCCCCAATCGATGCTTGGACTTTTACAGTCATTTACCGCTGTCCTGGATGAATTTGGTGTTTCCAATGGTCGGGCGAAACGGGCGGCGCGGTGCGCAGCGGAAGGATTAATGAAGGTATTTCGTTCCCCTGACTCTGAGGTCCGAACTGATCTGACAGGATTCAAGGCTGGTCAGGTTCTTAAGGAACATTCTGCCGCAGCCGTTATGGAGATAATTGCTAGCATCCAAGCATACAACGATTCCGTAAAGACAGCTAAATGGCTGGTCCATCCGCTCGCACCCTTACATTCCTTAGAAGTGTCTGATGAGCATGCTGATGAGGTATGTGGAGTTTCTCTACACCAGGATGGCGTCTGTTTGACAGGCAAGTCGTAGATTCTTGATTGCGCGGTCTCCGCGCTTAAAGCCCTTGATAACTCTGACTTTACTGATGTTTCGGGCATCTTCCCACAACCGTACTCAGCCATGAGCACATCAACTGTTGTTCCCTTTGATCTTCCTTCCATTCTAGTGCCACCTGAGGTCATTGAGCTTGAGGTCTTATCTACGGAGTCTAGTGAGGATGCACCAATCAAGAAGGAAGAGTGGCCCGAGTACATGCTCCGCCTATTTGATAACGATGTGTGAAACTTTCCGGTTTGCTCTCATGGCTGCCTGACATTTTCATTGGTTTAGGTCACAGGTGATCCAAAGACGCCCGCAGGCTACGCAGCGCGCGCGGACTTACTCGATATCATCGAGATCTTCGAAGTTAATCGCAAGGAATGTGCGCGACTTCTTGTTGAATATCCTAAATGGACTGTAAAGGGCACCTTCAAGCCTCGCCCTGGCGACCCAGCTGAGGTACCTGATTGCATCCCACTACCTGGACGCGACTGGCAACTAGAGTCTACTCTTATTGAGGTACTTTTCCCCCGAATTCTCTCTGCGCATCACCTCTATTAATCGGCACCGGCAAACTAGACAATCCTCGGCTCGCAGTTTCTCCTGCCCGAAAGTCCCATCAAGCCGATCTATTACACTGCTCTGATCACCGAGCTTTGTAAACTGTCTCCGCAAACTGTTGGACCCGCTGTTGGAAAGAGTATTCGCAAGATTTACGGTTATTGTGCGAATGGGCTGGATGTAGAAGTACTGCGTCGTTTTGCGGAATGGTTCTCAGTGCACATGAGCAACTTTGGGTTTCAATGGGTATGGAAGGAATGGTCCGTTCCTTCCGCTCCACAGCTTGGTTGGGTGTTAAAGCCTAGACAGGATTCCAGATCTGGCATTGCCGATGCAGCATCCAAAACGCATCTTTGTACACAAAGCACTGCAACTCGAGATTCGGCTATCGTACTACGACCGTGTCTTAAAGACGCTGCCAGAACCATTCCAGGAGCCATCAGCCGGTGTCATGCCGGACCAGGCCCCAGGACCCACTTACGAGTATGAAGACCCGAGTATGTTCCCTCTTTTCTTTCTGTTGACCTCACCTTGTTCACCCTTCCCAGCGGCGCCACATTATGATGCAGCGCAGAACGTCCTGAACCAGCTTCGAAATCGCACCAAACCTGAGGATGTGATCCTACATCTTGACACGGTGAAGAACAGCCTAGCCGAGACTGCAGAGATAAATGAGGACCCTGAGACCCTTGTCCGGTCTATCGCTATCCAATCATTGTTACACATCGGCGCGCGCTCCTTCTCGCATTTCCTTAATGCTGTCGAACGCTACATAACCGTCCTGCGTGCACTGTCAGGGTCACCAGAGGCTAAGAAGCACGTCCTGGAGCTCGTTGCAAGCTTCTGGCGACGGTCTCACCAGATGGTCGGTATTGTGTTCGATAAGTTGATGCAGTACCAGATTGTGGAACCTGCGGATGTCGTGGGATGGGCGTTCGCACACAGTTCAAGAGGCCTTGATTGGGACCTGTTGCGCAGCGCAGTGGACAAAGCAAACGGACGTGTCATAGTGGCTAGGCGACGTGTTACCACGCTTCGGAAGGAAGACGACGATGCTCATGCGCGGGCCAAGGCCAAAGCCAATGGTGGTGTTGCGGACGCGCCAGCGATGGAAGTCGACGCAGAAACGATGCACGGTAGACATGCACTTCACTGCGTCTGCAGCGCTTGTGGTGCTGACGACGAACGTTAGATCCACAAGTAACACAAGGGGAGGACTCACCCCAACTAATATCAGCTCTGAAGGCCTACGAAGCTGTGAAACGTGAACAAAAATCGACTCTGGCACACGTGCTTGAGGGCTTCGTTCACACCCTGCACACATCATCAGATTCCACGCGACGCGTCATAGCAGCAGACTCATGGGATGGACACTTGAGTTGGGGAGATGAGGAGTGGGTGGCATGGCGAACTTGGATGTGGTACAAACACTTTTGTCGATTGGTATGGCGTACATTCTGACGTTTTGACGGCTGGATAGCTGATCTACATTTTACAGTACTCACCGTACCTCCGCAGTTTTGTGACAACGCTTACGGCTGTCTCGTTCTCCTCTGTGGAGGGTTCGAATGACGAAGCCGCGGTGCTGATAAAAAAAATATGGCGGATGGGGACAGCACAAGAATGAGAAATAATACATATTATTTGATTGGCACGTGACTGTGTTGTTTGCGAGTGTTTGGCTGCGACATCGTGTCCGAGTCGTGTTCTGTCCGAGTCTCTGTCTCGTCTCGCTCGTCTATCCTGTCCAATTCATAGAGTGTCTGTCCCAGTGAGGTCCTAGCGAGGTCCTTCCCCCACCCCCTTCGCCTCGTTCCCTCATCATCCCCTTCTCATGGCTCCAAAGTGCGAACCCCTCTGCCGCTTCGACGACAGGTCCGTCTAGATAGATAGCTATCAGCCACAACTCATCACCCCCACGTGTAGGCTCTACTTCACCACCTTTCCTCATCCTCTCCCCAAACAGGAGACCCTCAATCACCCCGGATCTCAGCTAGAACAAGTCAATATCCGCGGAATATCCACTCCCCCATGCGAATCTTCGGAACCGACCAAGCACTACTACTTTACAATTGATGATCAACTCATGTACATGTCCTTCTTTCAGGACTGGGGTCCTCTCAACGTCGCCATGGTTTATAAAGCCTGCATTTATATTCACTCATTACTCATCGTAAGTCCATCTCTGTTCTGTAGGACGCAATACCCCGTACCCTGTGAAATCATGTTCGGAAGAGTGGCTGCGGAGCACCACTAATACTGCGACTCGTCCTCGGTTGTGTCCTCCTTTTCGTCCCGCCACACCGGTCTCTATCTCCGGTACCCGTTTATCATGTTCATCCCCCATTCCAGGACGAGGACCTTGCTTCCCACCGTCTAATTCTTTACACATCCGACGACCCTCAGCGGAAAGCTAATGCCGCCCTTCTTATGGCTCTCTTCTCAGTGCGTTTATTTCCCTTTCTCTCCTTCTTGGTCTCACTCTCTCTAGCTAATTGTACAACAACGCGCCCCTTGGGAAGCCTTTCAACCTATCGCCGAGCTTGAGTTCATGCCTTTCCGTGATGCCGGTCGCGGACGCTCAGACTTCAACCTGAGCATTCAGGACTGTCTTTGGGGAATGTATAAAGCAATGCAGAATGGCCTGTGCGATCTCAATGAATTCGACGTCAACGAGTACGAATTCTACGAAAAGGTGGAAAATGGCGATTGGAACTGGATCTCTCCCCACTTCATCGCCCTTGCATCGCCCATGGACCCCGCATGGATCAAGAACCAGAAGGACGCGAAAGAACAGGCCTCATCCTACGGGGCCCTCACTTCACCCGCAAAAGGGGTCAAGCAGCGCGAGCTTGCTCTGCAACGCAAACTCCCAATGCCGTTCCAAAATTGCCTCGAATATTTCGGACAGCATAATGTCAAGATTGTAATCCGTCTTAATAACCCGCTCTATGACCGCCACACGTTCCTCGAAAGAGGGATAAATCACATGGAGTTGTATTTCGATGACGGCACCAATCCGTCGGACGATATCGTACGGCGGTTCATTGATATCGCTGACGAGATCATCCAAGCAGGTGGAGTTGTGGCAGTTCATGTGAGTTCAACCTACTTGTAAACCCCTAGCTTGTTAATTTCGTCACCGAGCAGTGTAAAGCTGGTTTGGGGCGGACTGGTACCCTCATCGGCGCCTATCTCATCTGGAAGTATGGATTTACTGCAAGTGAAGCGATTGCTTTTATGCGCATCGTGCGCCCTGGATGTGTAGTCGGTCCACAGCAACAATTCATGTACGTCAAGCAACTGGAGTGGGTCAAGTGGGCAGCTGCGGACGAAATGCGGCGAAATCAAGCGGCGGCGGCGCTTGCTGTTGCTACCATCGTCGCCCCCGTCACCCCGCCGGCAGAAACTGACACAGAGAACGTACCCATGGACACGGTCCCCGTCATTGGTGGAGTTTCTGGTGTGCCACCAGTCACTCCGAGCAAGCATGTCGCTGCGGCTTCCGCCCGTGCCCGTGCAGCGGTACCGCCAGGACAGCCACGCAAGACGCCGAACACGAAGCGGGTCGCTACCGATTCATCTGATGACGAGATGGAAGATGAGAGCGAAGACGTTCTACCGGCTCTCGGTGCCGCACAACCGCTGACGCGCCATAAATCTCGTGCGCACCCCAAGATAGGCGTTGCCAAATTCACCGCCTCTGAACAGCGCCCAACCCGAGTAACGCGCTCAGCAACAGCAGCAGCGTGCAAACCTGGCAAAATACTTAGCACAGCCGCGAACAAGGCAAACGTGACAGCTCCGCCAAATAAGATTCCGAGGCTCGCGAATGCGACGTCTGTACGTGTTCCACAGAAACTGTCCAATCACCCGGCCCCCACTCCTGCACCGCGCCGCACGGCACGCCCAGCGTCGCCTTCTCCGTCGAGACTCCCGACGCTTGTCCCAAAGCGCCCTGGACATGGGCATCACGCGTCTGTCAGCAATCTCGGTAATGTAGCGCTCAAGGTCCCCACACCACGGGCCGACGCCAACGAGTGGATGAAGAATGGTGTGAATGCCGTAGTCAAGCCTGGAAACAAGAAGGGCGAGCGGCCAGGCCTGCGAAGCGTGAGACGCCGACGGAGCAGCTTCAGTGCCGCAGACGTCGTCGCATGACGCGGTTCCATGGCTCGTAGCGTCGACTCGATTTGCTATTCATCTGTCTTTGTTATGACCCGTCATCTCGCATAGTTTGCAACATCGCCCGTCGCATGGACTTCCATCAACCACCCAATCCTCCCCTCTAATCTCATCAACTACACTCCGCATCTCATTCATGTTTTCATTTCATCAACCCCTATATATTTGTCTGTCATACTTAGTTCTGGCGACTTCGTTGATTGGACGTACATGTTCGTACTTGTGAGGCATCTGAGATCCTACCTGCGTGTGATACCTAGTCATATATCTACACGCTACACACCGATGTATAACTACTCATCTATCCTATACGCACACTTTCAATACCTTGTTCTTTCTACGGCGCTGTTCCACGGGCTGAATACTTGTGCACGTACTCGAAAAACGACCTAAGATCATCGGGGTCAACCCCTGGTGTGATGCCGTGTCCGAGATTCGCTATCCATCCTTTCGGAGGCCTACCCCCTACACGAAAAGTAGCACACATGCGACGTACGCCGTTCTCGATTGCCTCCCGTCCGCCATATAGCCTGTTGGGATCAAGGTTTCCTTGCAGCGCCTTGTTCGGTGCTGCTGTGCGGACATCCGCTGGCACGGCGCACCAGTCGAGGCCGAGTACGTCGTAGCCAGCAGCCGCCGATGCTGAGAGAGAACCGGGCGCATTGGCACCCTTGGCGAAAAGTATGAGAGGGACCTCGGAGAGATGATTCTCTGTGAGCCGAGCACGGACCGACGCGACGATATGCTGAAGTGGAGGGAGCGCGAACTCTGCAAAGTCTTCTGGGGAAAGCTCTCCTGCCCATGAGTCGAACACCTGTAGCAGCTAACATATACATATATAGATGGGCAAAGCGCAATCGTCGTCGCCGTCGTAAAAAAAAAAAAAAGTGGGTGAAGGATGTGGTAGCGTAAGTGAGAGCTCTGCACTAGAGAACGGGCGTGGAACTCACCTGAGCACCGGCGTCGACTTGGTCAACGAGGAAGTCGACGCAGACGTTTGCGATACGAGCGAGGAGCGCCTTGCTCTCCTGTGGATATCTAAAAAGCCAAGTTTTGGCCTTCTGTAGCGTCTTGGACCCGCCGCCCTCGACCATATACGCGAACAGAGTCCACGGCGCACCGCAGAATCCAATGAGGGGGACCTCGCCGCGGAGCGCGTGGCGCGTGCGCGTGATGGCAGCGAAGACGTAGTCGAGTTCCTTGCGCACGTCGACGTGCTCGCGCAGACGAGCGACGTCCGCGGGCGTGTCGAGCGGCGCAGGGAAGGTCGGCGCAGGGTTCATGAGGACCTCCATGCCCATGGCCTGCGGGACGACGAGGATGTCACTGAAGATGATTGCAGCGTCGATGAGGCCCAGATACCGCCTTATCGGCTGGAGGGTGACCTCGCACGCAAGGGAGGGCGTCCGGCAGATCTCGAAAAACTCGTGCTCAGCCCGCACGGCGCGGAACTCTGAGTATTTCGGGTGAGGAGTTGGAAATCAGATTTGGTATAGAACGCAAGTCACAGGAGCTCGGTACGTGCCAGGGAGGTACCGTCCTGCCTGACGCATCACCCAGACTGGCGCACGCTCGGTTTCTTCGCCTTGAAAAGACGAAAAACATGTGAGGTGTGGGGCGATAGAAGAGGTTACTTATGCGACGCACCTCTTGCCGCCCTGAGAATGAGATCATTCTTCAAGGGCGGAAAGTTTTTGCCGAGGGGCTCCTCTGGCTTCCAGTCTGGTGATTCGACCATACTTCGTGATTGGTGCAAATCCTGAGCTCGGCGAAATGTAAGGAATCAGAGACAGGTACCACGAATAACTCGAGAGTGTTAAGATCTGGCCAAATGCCACACGGCTTGGAAGCGATTTAGCCAGGTCGGCTGGGTCGCCCGCCGCTTATACTCGCTGCTGTGCTTGCCACACCTCCAGTACCGACCCAAATACACGCTGCAGCAGGGGTTTCCATAAACACCTCACTAGCAATCATGACAAGGAGTATCATGGCTTCAGCTCGTAAAAGTACATCAGAATCGCTGCTTTCCAACACACTCCTCTCGCTTATATGACAGTAGCAGACACCTGTTCACAACTTTGCCAGTGATGACTTTGCTCTGAGTGCGGCATCGACAATCTCCGTCATGGCGATGACAGCCTCATCCTCTTGAGTTCGCCCAACAAGCTGCAAACCGACAGGTGCATTTTTAAACGTCTCAGGTGAATCGTCTACCCGAAATCAACAATTAGATTCGGTGGATCACTGAAGACAGAGTAGTTCATACATAGTTCATAAACCCTCTTATCCGCCTCGCTCAAGAACTGATGTGCCGGCTTGGGTTTGTCGAGTACAGGATCAACTGTAGTAACAGGGAAAACGCAGGCTGGATAGTCCAGCGCATTCCAGACGAACGTGTACTCGGCGCTACTGTAGAAGGAGTTAACGTTGGGCCTGGCTAAGCGCAAATATCGAAACGCACGTATTCTTTCCATGAGGAGGGGGTGGAAACGGCGCGACTGGAGATATGATGGCATCCACAGGACGCCCAGTCGTCGTGGATGCCTTCGTGCTGTTCCAATAATCAAGGTAATCCTTCCGCAACGCCGCGCGTCTCTTCTGAATTTGGAAAAGCTCGAAAGCGGAGACGCTCTGCTCAGCGATATATGTTCCAGTATCTGTAGTGTCAGTGCTTGACATGCTCCTCAGGATCGGTTCGCCAGTTTGTGATGTGACAGCCGCGTAATCTTCTTTCGCACCTGCGGTCCAAATATCTATCTGTGGGGGATTAGCGCCGGTATGCACGTATAGGGCACAAAATTCCGCTCTCACAGTCGCTTTATACAGTTCGGAATGCTTGTAAGGTTTCCAATCGACAACTACAAGAAGAGTCTTAGTGACTATTTCGCGAACGAGCGGAATCACCTTTTACCGTCGTGTCCTGCAGCAATTAGTGCCTCCTTAGTCAGTTCAAGAGCACGAATGACAGGCGGTTGAGGAACAACGAGGCCATCATTCCAGAGGATGCCGAATGTAAGTATCTTCCCTCCATCCCGCTCTACGAGGTGATACTCATCCTCATCCCAATGCTTTCTGAGAGAAAGGGGGTCCTTCAACCAGGGCCTTCGACCAATGATAGCTTGCATGAATAACTTGATGCCACCAAGATCGGTTGAGAGTGGACCAAGGACAGATGGGAGGGAGTCCTGGCCTTCGAGGGAATTGGCTGCACCCTCATATGGAATACGGTGATAGGACGGCCGAAAGCCATATATCCCATTCATTGCCGCTGGGATGCGGATAGAACTGATAGACGAATGAGTGGGACCACCATTGTCGGAAGGGCGGTAGTCCCTTACCCTCCAACGTCAGAACCGACCCCCAAAATGCTCCCCTTTAGTCTAAGTAAGGCGCCCTCGCCCCCAGAAGACCCTCCAGAGGTCAAGGTGCGGTTGGCAGGGTTGACCGTCCTGCCGAATACCAGGTTGTAGGCTTCCGGCCACTGAGTACGGGAGTCAGGAACACCACGGAGATACGAAGTGGCAAATGTAGGACGAACCATGAGCGTCTGTGGCACATTGGTACGAACGTACAGAACAGCGCCACATTCAATCAAGAGTTCCGTAAGAGAGGCATCGCGCTCGGCCACTTTGCCGATCCATGAGGCGTATCCTGAGACATCGGAAGGTATTGTTTCCAGCGACATCAGACGGATAGATAACCCACGCACCCATAGTTGTCTCCAGTCCTTTGATAGTTATCTGGTCCTTGAGCGAGACTGGAAGACCATGAAGCGGGCCAACAACTTTTCCAGTTGACTTTAGTTGTTCGTCGAGCCAGGTGGCCCTCTCGAGGGCGCGGTCAATGAATATCTCTGTGAGACAATTGGTCTGGACAGTACGTGTGGGTAATTAGAAAACTGGCAGGGATGATGAACGTACAACTTGGTGAGCGACGATTGCCCTTTTGCTGAATGCCCTGGTTACTTGAACGGACGACCACTCTCCGGTCGCAATTTTGTTAAGTAGGACAGCAATTTCGCTGACCTCCGTGATCTCCAGCTCGTGCGCCGATAACAGACCGCACTTGACAGGGACGTCCGTCACATCTAATACATCATCAGTGGGTGGTATGATCAACCATTCCTTCGGAATGGATGCAGTTTGACGGCTTTTCTTTTCTGAGACGAGTTCCTGCCAGGAGGTAGGCATGGCCAGAGACAGAAACGTGTTGATGTGGGATCACAGTTGCGAGTTCGTGATGACGGCCTAGATACCCCTTTTATCCACAAAAAGCATCGTCAAGACGCCGGATGAAGCCTAATCATGTTCGCATGCTTGTCGAGATTCCTGATGGCAAAAATATGCCGTTGAAGAGCGTACCTGGGACATGGAAGAACTTGAACGCTCTTCGCCAGCTCTACTCGCTCATGTTCGAGTTGGCGTCAGGTGCCCAGCGTCGAACATCCGAGCACCGACATCTTCTTCTTCCCGTCGGCTCACAGCCCAAGCCACAGAACCAATCCAAGATGCCCATCAACACCACAGACGAGCTAACAAAGATATCTGCAGCGGCCTGCCACTATATCATGACACTCTCAATACCATCCGATATTCTGGGACTCGCTGGCGCTACTAGTAGCCTCTCATACTCTGCCGGTCTTCTGCACAGGCGCATGGCTCCTGACCATGCACACCTTTACAGGTGAGATACCAGTCCCGTTCCGACCCAGTCCCAATACTGCCCCCCACCGCATCATAGTCGCTCGTAGGACGCCACAGCAAGACGCCTATTTTATTTTTACTCCTCAAGACTCCATCCCTCTCACCATCTCTGGTGCCGGAAGATGCGGCAAAGCGCAGGGAGCATTTCCAGCAGCTACCCGAGCTTGCATGAGCTACGTCACCACCGAAGGACAACTGGCGAAAAGTGGGATCGGTACTTACACCTTGTCTTTGGGTCGTTTTATCAACTCTTGAACAATGCACCTTGTCTTTTGACCCACCATATCCCACTCACTGGCAAACACCCTCTACCAGCCTGCTCGTTCCTTGTAATTATATGTCACGCGCATTGCAGACGCTGAAATTTATTTAAACAAGAGCCTCTGCAACAGTCTATCGAAATACATCGTTAACAATAGATTCGTGACGGGCATAGATAAAGCTGTTCCTGGCTATAAGTCATGGTACAGTGCGACCCCCTACAAGACGTCTCTCCAACCTACGCTATTGCGGTTAATTTGGCCATATCAGCTGGACGAGGATTAATGAGATGGCCAACTAGATCTTCGAATATTGTTGCGTCAAGCTTCAACAATCTGATATATTCCTACGCCATTTTCAATGACGGCGCAATAGAGGACGCAAAAACTTACATGGCGTACAGATGGAGCAACCTCCCGCAGCCTAACGCACACGTCCTTCAGTACATGCCTTAGTTCTTCCGACTCTATCAGGGCTCATCAGATCCGACTGTGAAAGTCTACGCTGGAACGCGCCTGCATCCGTTTTCTTTCCATCACAGATGGTGACCCAACATTTTGCCACACCTTCGACGATAGTACTCTTCCAATTCTCGATGCGGGGCCCGCATTCTAGTATGACTATGCCCAACGCACGGAGGGAAGACAGCTGCAGTGATATTCGCGGAACCTTGAAAGGAACCGGGTGAAGTGGGTGCGTGAGCTGCGAAACCAACGCCTGACCACACCTGATAAACGTCTGAGTGACCCTTAAAGGTGTCAAACGGTACCTTCAAGTACCGTGTCGCGCCTATGCCGAGAGCGCGCACGATAATAGGCAATACCTCAACACTCGCTTCAACCGCCTCCGCCTCCGAACTATACATCCATACGCTTCCGATCACGCCGTCACCCAAGAGCGCGCAAAGCTGGGTAAAGCGTTGTTCCGAACCAGGCTGAGTTGTGCGCTCTATCAAATTCGTAGCGGCAGGGATGGCAGAACGCAGAATAGCAGGCGTATGTGGTGAGTGAAGGAATGTTAGGGTACGATTTAAAGACTGTAAACTGTCAGACAAGGTGCAGGTCCCATATTAAAATATGACAGCACACAGCAAGGATGAGCTCGGATATCCCAGTGCGACTGAGAAGCGGAATCGGCGCATGTTCGAGCATGGCGTTGACAACATGTATGCCTAAAAGCTTGAACCTCGCTTCGAAATCGTCTAATAATGTCATCACTGGGGGCACGACGAGGTGCCACAGGCGCTCATATGCATCGGTCTACCGTGGTGAAAACTCAGCGTGGACCAAAGCCAGAATGGATGCGCATACATCGATTCGCTTGACGCACCAAAGAAGGACGTTTCCGATCCCAGGATGCTCTTTCCATACTTGTTCTTCGTATGCGTCCTGGGCGGCTGCATCCCCTCCAGCCGTGCGAGGCAGCTTGCGCCCGGTCTCGTGGTTTAGCATAGGATGAGGATTTGTTTGGAATACCGGCTTGATATGCTTCGCCAAAACTTCCTCCAGAACAAGTAAGGATGGCTCTCCCTCCAACGCTAGGATTTCTGGAGAGGTAGCTTAAGTCACTTCACGACACTGGGCATACGTCAAGCGCTTGCCAGATGATAAGGCATGCATGTCCTCAGAAGTCCAATCACCGTCTCCTTGGAATGCCGCGCATGCAAAGATGAGATCCGATTCTCGAACCTCATCTCGTTTGTTCTCAAGCAGACGACCAAGATTTTTCAACGCGTCGAAAGCATTCGCCTTCCATTCGTCAAGTTGGGCGATAGCGTCTTTGTCCTCAGAGATTTCATGTCGTGTGAAATTGGAGGGAACGCGAAGAGTATTCAAAAGGATGCTAACATCTTGCGGTCCTTCATCCACAAGTATTGCCATGGCGCTGGCCAACAACGGTGGCGGTGGCATGCCTCTGTCGCCCGAGTACACAAATATCCACAAACACCCCGCACTGGCCATTATTGAGTCTACGAGACACGGATGTAGATACGACGAAAGCTATTTCTCAATATGATGTGTATAGAATGAAATCTAGGTTCATTACAACTGGCAAGAACACATATCAGTTGATATATTTTCAGAACAGAGAGAGACCAGCATACTCTGAATAAGAAGGACAGCTGGAAACGCCAAGTTAGTAATGATTTCGTCGCAGGGAGAGCAGAACGTACATCTTCCGCAGTGAGTCGACCCATTGCCTGAAGAGCCCCGGTTATCAGCGATATACACCCACAGAATCTAAGGAGAACACACCGAGTCGTCTGTAGAAAGTGTGGCATCTACCATCGCTGATTTCTTCTCTTGTAACTGCACGATACGACTCTCAATGCTATCCTCGATGACAAGTTTGATGGCCTGCACAGGCCTACGCTGGCCAAGCCGATGAATACGATCCATAGCCTCTATATGCGATGTGAGTAAAAAGCAAATGCTGCGATATGCATGATGCACATACGAAATTCAACCTGTTGAAGCAGCGCGATAACAACATGGTCAACGGTCACCCGTCAGCCGGAAGGGGAGCAGAGCGGACTAACGGCAGGGTTCCACCAGCTATCCATGAGATACACGCGAGATGCCTCCGTCAGATTGAGCGCCACACCGCCAGCCTTGAGACTGACGAGGAATACAGTGACATGCACGTTATTCACTATAAAGCATCGGCTCATACTGCGAGTACATGCATTATATATTTCTCAGGACTCACTGAAATGCTGAATAGTGGCGTCCCGAGCCTGGGGGCTCATAGTACCTTCGAGCCGGCAAATCTGAAAACCGCGATCAGCCGACGTCCGAACACAATGAGGGAATCGATTCACCGAAAAACCAGCACGTTGCAGCCGAAACGCGATCAGGTCCAAAAAGTTGACAAACTGGCTAAACACGATGCTCTTTGTGGTTGCGTCCTGATTACGCAGATTGCTCAATTCTTCGACCAGGGCTTCTATCTTGGAACTCGATCGCCATGTGTCGATGTCCAAACGGCCAAGGATGCCCTGACGCGCGGTGGCTGGCATTTCCAGCTCCAAGGCCGGCGCTTCGAGATCGATCGTGAGGGCAAGGTGACAGACCGGGCAAGCAGGCTACGCCGCGCGCCAAGTTCGTCAGAGTGGCGATTGAAAAACAAAACAATTACGAGATGACAAGCTTACGTGCTCTTCAATAGCCGCGTCCAGGTATTGTTTGATGCACTCGCGGTCGAATATGTGTCGGCACTTTGCTTGGATGGCATCCTCAGCGACATCGTTGCACAACCGACACACAGTGGCTTCCCCGTCTTGTCCGCCAAACATACCAGCATTGGTTTTACTGCGAATAACGAGATCGGGATGGCAGGCCATTTGACGCATACGCGTGATAAGACTGAAGATATTGGAGTAGTCTGTCCTCGTCGCAGTGCGGTGAAGTGGTCAGTCGCCACTCTATTCGGGGTGCAGGAAGACTCACTGTTGAGTAGTGTTCCTGCATCGACGTACGTGCTGAATTGTCGCTTTGCATCCGAAAACAGACTTAGGTATAATTCCTTCTCCTCCGGGCTGAAGTAATCACGCCGCACAATGACCGTACGCGGCGGCAGACCCAAGTCGTCCGCGCGTTGAATCTTTGTTCGGCGGAGCATGATCCGGTCTAGCAAGACGCGCAATTTTTTGAATGCGATGACGCCTGGCTGTTGCATTCCGTGCTTCTGAATGGGGGTAAGAATCTCATTGTTCCAGAAACACGTGTGCATCATGGGGCCATGTCCGCAATCTGGATGAACTTGAAGGTCAGCGGGGCGCAGCGATGATAAAATTGCGAGTATACGCACCATCACAGGTCCGCTTATTGCTGAACTTCCAGTGTAGAGACTTGCAAGAGCATCTCTTACCTGAGAACAGGCGACTTCAGATGTAGACGGAAGGCAGAAAAGGAAGGGGGCGACGTACAATAATAATGGGAGAACGGATCGCAACCTAAGAACCTGATCAAACTGTACAATTCCCCAACTCGATTCTGGAGTGGCGTCCCGGAAAGGCACCAGCGATACTTCGCCTTGAGCTCGAACGTTGCCTTGGCTGTGTTTGTCGCTCGCTCTTTTATATTATGAGCTTCATCGAGCTGGGGTGGGGCGGATAGTGAGAAGCACAGGACAGGCATGAACGTCCACGCACAACAATGCGTTCCCATTCGACAGCGTGGAGAGGTGACTTTTCCTTGATGATCGCACCTTTGCGCTTGAAGCCCGTCTGCTGCTTACGGAAGCAGCTCTCGAGCACAGCGTACGTGGTGAGGACGACATCGTACTTCTTTAATTGCTTGGGGTCCGTGATGCGTGATGCGCCATGCCAGACGAGTACATCCAACCCAGTTGTGCGGGTGTCTATCTCGTTGCGCCACTGCATGATCGCAACCGTCGGACTGTAAGGCGGGTAAGACCGCGATATACCTGTCAAACCTAGCAAGGGAATAGGAAGACAAAGACGTAAACGTACGCCACAATCAAGTTCGGCTTCGCGGAGCCCGATACCATGAGAGCAATCATCTGAATCGTCTTACCCATTCTGCGACGTTGTCAATGTCACACCATGCGTTCCCTGTATTGTCAACTCACCCCATCTCGTCCTACCAAAATTTTGGGTAAGCATAGGGACCATTTTCCGGGATGATATGCTAGACTAACCGCCAGAAGACCACCTGCATATTGGCCGAATTCTTGCTTACGCATCCAGTAGAGCGATTCTTGCTGAAACGGTAGGAGGGTTACTTTGAGCCCCGAAGGCTGCTCCGCTTTTTGGGGCTCCACAACTTGGACAGTTGCTTCGAGGTCACCCCAGGCATCGCGAAGCTCAGGGTGACACTTTTGCAACTGACGTGTAGATTTCTCCGCCTGTATGAGAACCGAGTCAGCGTCCAAAGGGAATGGATAGTCGTCTTGAAGTTGCCGCCAGACGTACGTGAGTCAACCGTCTACCGAGCTGCAGCTCTAGCTTCCTTATCTCCCTCTTTTCCTCTTTTCGCGCTAAGGCAGAATCATGATGAATGCCATCAACATTGAATCCGGGTTGTCCTTGGCCCTTGTTCCTGCTTCTGCCCTTGCCTGTGTTCGTTCTACCCTTCCACGCGATAGGCTCATCTTCCGAATCGGTGTCAGGTATATCACGAGCCCAGTCACTATCAGGCGATACGACCGAATCAAGATCAAACCCTTGCTCCACAACAAACGGGCGCTCCGCAACGGCGGCGGCAAGTGAAGCGCGCCAGGAAACGTTGCGGGCAGAAGAGCCTGCACTTGTCGAAGCTCCTCTATTTACCACGTCGCGGGTGGAGGCTATCATGGCCTTCTGGACCAGCACATCTTGTACTCTTTCAAGATCATCAGAGTGTCTGACGGCACCACGAGACGCTCTCTTCTGGGGTGACTTGCGACCGTTGCGGACAGTGATACGTCTGCCGTCCTCTTCGTCTTCATCTTCTGAATCAAATTTGTCGAGTTCAAAGTCCGAGTCATCGTCATCTGATTCGCCTTGAGTCGCCCACAGCCTGTAGTACCCGAGGCTGGCTTCGGAATCAGGAACGGAGGATTCATCCTCGTGTCCGTCAACAAGATTGGAAAGTGCCCTGCCCTTGCCCTTATCCTTCGAAGACTTGAGATAAGCGATAACGATCAACCAAAGCCCATGGGAGTCAGAGCAATACCCACTCACGTCTGCAGACCGAACCGGGATTTCGACGCATACCGCTTTCATGGCAGCACGCCTCTTTGTAGCAGGTTTGGTGGAAATCGACGAATCGCCGCCATCGCTCTCAGCAGGCCTCTTCCGGCGTGTTCCCCTTGCTCTCATGACCTTTGTGGTAGGTTTCTCCTGGAATTCCTCATCTTCGCCACTCGTGGCAGGGGTTTCAACGGTAGAACCCGCGTTGCTGTTGGGAAAGGGGTTTGAGGAGACACTTGTAGAGGTTGTGGAAGTCTCAATCTGTTCTGCAGCAGCCTTCGCAATACCTCTTGACATGGTGCCCCACGACCGAGGCACAGTTGGTCTTTTCTAAACGGGCAGTGGTTTATTGGTAGGTCGATGGACGAGGAGAACCAAAGTGGGCGAAGGGGCTGGCCTGGGGTCGAGTGAGACGCGACAAAAACGCGCGGCCCCGTCTTCGGCAAAACCCGCGCGTTACGCCACAGGCGCGTCGATTGCCACCCACGGCGTCGGCCGGCCGGAAATGATAGGCCGACCGATGACCGCACGATCTCCGAGTCACACTCGAGCGACCGGTGCGGACTGTAGCCTAGCCTGATTCTTGATCGTGATGGCGGTCCATGGATTAGCCTCGTGCGAGGATATTTCATATTCAGGAACTCAAGCCCTCCAACACGTGTAGGCACCACCTGCTGGACACCTGACCAGCCATACCCATTGGGAAGTAATGCAAAACTACCATGTCCCATTTCAAGGACCGAACTTCCTCCGGTGACGGCCGCAGGCGTTAGTCACTCGAGGCGTGGCACACTTTGAGCCGCAAGCCCTATTCATGCTTCCCGAACTTCAAATGGCAAATACCCGTCGTCCAATTGCGCCGCACCTTCGAAGAACAGGAACAGACGCCGTGACTAAAATGCTGCGCGGAATTTGCCTTCTGCTCTGCCTTCTCAAAGCGTCCCATGATCCATTTTTCGGAGACTATGTAGGGCGCTCCTCATAGCTACATCGTCGACGATCTTCCAATCCGAATCTTCCCACATCATCCCCACGTCCGACGACTAGATAAGCCTTTTTAGTACGGCAAGCATGTTGAAAATAAAATTTATCAGAGTCGCCCAACGCGGGGATGCCAGTACATCATATGTCAGGTAGGAATAATAATGATTCTAACTCGATTGGCGGACACATGACATACGAGATACCAGCAACGGCCTCGTGTTATCGCGACGCACGTCAAAGTACCTAGAAACCCTCATCAAACGTGCCATCATCAAAGCCATTGTCGAAGCCTGGAACGTCCCGCACGATTAAATCTGTTTTCACGAAACAAGACAAGACTGGGAGCAAAACTAACCTTGGTCATATGATTCCTCACGCACTTCGTCTTCATGATGCTCGAATGCTTCAGTAAGTAAGGCGCCACCAATTAAACCTGCTGCGCCGCCGGCGACTTCAAACAGAAAAGGAAGTGGGTGAGTCCGGGTCGGCCCGCACAGAACATTCCACCGCACGCACGTAAACCTCCTACGCCCACACCATGGTGTTGTCCACTACGTCCCTGCTGCTGCGTGGTCTGTTGCGTCTGTGGGACGTACGCTAAGATTGGGAACCATGAGTATTTCTGTACCCTGTGCACAAATAGAACGTGTACCCGGCTGTGCCGGAGGCTGTTGCCAGGTTTGCTGCTGCCATTGATTCCCGTAATTAGGTGAAGGCGCCCCGAAGTTGGGCTGTGTTGGATATCCCTGTGTCGGTGCGTAGCGCGGTTCCGAGTATCCGCCGGCGCCGCTGCCGGGGAAAGAGGGCGGGTATTGCTGCGGCCCAGGGTACGTCGCGCTCGCAGGTTGTGGAGGGTTGAATTGGCGGCCACGGCCACCTCCACCTGGAAAACCAGTGCGGTCCGGCGGGGGGTTCGGCGGTGGGGCAAAGTTGGCCTGCGGCGGGGATGACGGAGCTTGGGCATCTAGAGGATGCGTCCAGGACGAGCGCGGTGGGCCTGAGCGTGTCCACACGTAATACCTGATTGACAAGCAATTATCTCTGAATTTAGCGCACTGGTTGCAGCGAGAACTCCCAGACGTACCATGCACGGTAGCTATTGAGGAAATAACAGAGAGTCAGCGGTAGCAGTGGAATGGACACATGGAGACGCACTTCTCATCATAGCGAGTGATATAGCCGTCAGGAAGTGGCCGGCGGTCAGGATTAGTGGTAGAGGGGGTGGAGTACGGCGGCGGGCCAGACATGTTGCTATCGATGAGGAAGAGAAAATGGCGGTGCGCGGAGAGGAGTCAGATAAGTGAGAGTATTATATATATATCGCCCATGGCCCATGGGCACATCATCGCCATAGATCGCCCATCGGACCTTTAGATGGACCTGAGACCGCGCTCACAGCCGTGGTGGTCTTCTTACCCAGCCTCACCGCACCGGGCTCAGTACCGGCCGAGGCGGATAGACCACAAACCGATCCGGTTCAGTTTTAGTTCAGTCTGATCCAGCGTGCCCTTGGATCACCGCGCAGCAGCGCACGTATTGCCGGGCGCCCTTGTGTGTGATGCTGACTCGGGACAAGCGACAATGTGTCCCCCACCACGGGCATTTCTATATAGAATTGGGCGCAATGTACTATTTTACGCCAGCCAGGGGCCGATCAGGATAAGCGTATAAGGTATGTAAAATCCAGGAGGACGCAGAAGCACGCGGGAGTACTAAGCAGACGCATGTAAATGGATAAAAAAAGGGTCGGTCGTTCAATCAGCCAATCGGACAGTCTTTGTGAGCATTGTCAGGTGACGCCATCCCCTTCACACCTTGCTTCTTTTCTTCTTTTCTGGGCGTGCTGGTGTTGGCGTTGGCCCGGCCGACGAGCTAACGACCTTGCCCTTCGGTTTCGCAGAAGTGCTAGTGGCAGCAGCGCCATCAGCCTTGCGCTTTGCCTTGCCTTTTGTAGGCGGTGGAGAAGGCGCACGCGACTCTTCTTCTACGTCCTCGTCCTCTTCCTCGCCGCCTTCCTCCCCCGAGGACTTGTCGGACGAGCTGTGGTCGATGGAAGAACCACTTGACTCGGGAGTTTTTCGCCCTGATATAGCGACCTAGACCTGTTTTAGCACGATAGATGCGCCCGCACCGACATGTAAACCCACCACAGCAGGTTGCGCGGGCTCTTCAACAGGTGCGGCCACCGTCCTACGGCTAGTCGGTTTCGTAGGAGCTACAATCCCCCGGCGCTCGTCATAAGCCCGTTTCTCTACTTCCCACTTTTGTTTAGCTTCGGCTTGAAGTCGCTCATAGGGCTAAAATGATAGCATAAGAAGTGGACCCAACTCGAACATAAGGAGAGAATACTGACCCCCTTCTGCTCGGGCGTCATCTCCGCCCACAGCCTCGAAACCCTGGACATTATCTCTGCTGGACTGATATCCGGGTGTTGCTTCCGAAGCTCCTGGCGGAAGTCGTTCTGGAAGAAAATGTAGGAAGACGCTGCCCGTTTGGGCGCGTCTGGATCTCTTGCTTTCCTGTTTGCGGTGCGTCTTTTCTTGACCGCACCCTCGACATCCTCCTCTTCCATCCCGTGGCGTTTGCTTCCCGCGTGAACAGCCCCCGGTAATGACAGATTTCCATTGAAGGAAGCCTGTGTGAGCATCTGCGAAAACTGGTCGGCAACATTCGCGCAGTGGCGCATTTGTTCTGCGACGGAGCTCAGGCTCGCGATGAGCTAGATGGCATGAGAGTTGAGTGAGCATAAAACAACGGCACGATGCAAGTGTCTAACCGTGAGCTTGTGACGTTCAAGCTGTGCGATCACCGGGTCATTTTGCGCATTTGCCATTTGGGAAAAGAGGCCGGAGCAGGTGTGGCCTACAGTGACGGGGAAAAAGAGCCCGTTTGTTTGTTGAACTGTCTGCGTTGCGTTGTTGAATTTACGTACCCGAGATACCGACGGGATTCATGACTAGCTCCTTTCGGGATGTGAATTGAACGAAGCGGAGCTACAAATTGAGCTAAAGTTTCATAAGGTCGCCCGTTTCGTGGGTGGGCGATAAAAGGCGTCGACGTCGACTGGAAACGCTCCTCCCTGAGTGGCCATTCAAGACTTTTCTGTTAGCGGAAAGTTCCGTTTTCTTCATTCTCTCCTCTTCTTTTGCGGTTCGGTTACGCCAATTTTGAGCCGTAATTGTGTGTTGGCGGGCGTCGGGAAAGTGCAGTTGCGCCTCACTACAGAGAAAGGAAAAAGAGAAAAAAAGAATTTTAAAGAGACGACCGACAAATGGACGTATACTCGAATGCGTCCACCTGGTTGCAGCATTCTCCTACCCAGGTCGCCCAGTCGTCGCCCGTCGTTCAGAACGACATTGCCGATTCACGACCTTCAAACTCGAACGACTGGAAAGACCCGTCACCGTCCGCGTCTGACTCAAATGGCCCCTCTACAAACATCGATCTGCACGACTTTGGGTTGGGAGACCTATCCGGTAAGCACCGCGTGCATGCCCTCCAGATTCGCCTGCGGCATGCAATGTCAAATGAGCCTGACCTGACTGGGCTGTATCCAGCGCCACAGACGTCCTCCTCATCTCTTGCCCCCCCTTCCTCCTTCTTTAACTACTCCAATAATTTCTTTCTCCCTTCCGTCCCTGCTCCCTACAATGCCATGACCTATGGCTCCTCATCCTGGTCGCCTCAGCCGGGACAGGTACCCTTATCAACCTATTCCACCCTGAACGGTGCAACATCCACGCATTCTCAACCCCTGCCGTCTCATCCGTCTCAAGCCAACATTGAGTGCGTATCTCAGTTGCCCGCTCTCAACATGCCCACTTACTCATCAGTTCCAGTCCTGCCTTAACGACTCTCAGCACGTCCTCCACACAAATTTCATATTCCCCGCCAACCAACGTTTCCTCACCACAACAAACATCCCAGCATCACCTACCATTGCATTCTCAGTACCCTCAATTATCTTCATTATCTATTCCATACACACAGACATCTCCTTTGGTATCAACCATCCCCGAGACGACACAACAGTCACAACAGTCACAGCCATCACAAGGCACACTATCCCCATTCGCTCTCCATGCCCCCCAACACCTTTCGGCCATTCCACCGTCCTCATTCTACGCTGCGACACCGCAGTCTGATTCACTCGCTCCTCCATCCCAGAGCCGACGAGAGGCATTCCTTAATGCCATCAAACCTTCTCTTCAATCAAAGAGTTTTTCCGGTGGGGCCCGTAGCGTGCAGCAACTCGTCAGCAGAATAGTAGAATTCGGCATCTCGGAAGTGAGCGCACAGACCAGGCTCGATATCCTCACCAAGATCCGAGACAATGCCGGGAACAATTATTTTCGGGCCTGGCTCGAGAACGTGTCCGCAATGGATGTTACACGAGAGTGGTTGAAAGCTGGAGCAACCGCCAACGCTGATAATCAAGCGCTGGAGACTGTCATGCCGTTACTCCATGTGTGTTTCCTATGTCTTTATTTTCCAGTGCTGTCCCTCATTGTTTTTTTTTTCTTGGCATTATCAATCACCTCGCTGTCATGCGATGCCGTTGAATGAACTTATCGTTGTTCGTAATCGTCAGATTGCGGATCGCCTGCCTTTTACGGGTGAGACGCTTGTCTCCTCCAAAATTGGCAAAATCGTGCGCAAGCTCGCCAAGGACGCCCCCATCCCGGGTGAGTATGTCGTCTTATTTTCCCCAACCACGACGACATTTTCCATGTGGTGCCAAATGAGTTTCGGTTTGGTTTCTATGTGTGGGCACCAATCGTAAAATTTTCTATTCGTAAAATGCTCTGCAAAAAGGAGAAAGGAGTCTGACCATAATACCAATTTCTGCAATATAATTCTACAGCGGTTAAGGACATGGCGGCCAATCTCGAACGAAAGTGGCGAAGTCAGTTCGTCTTCATGCAGGATCAGGTCATACCCGTCGATGATGACGCCCAGGGTAAGTCTTATCATCCCCAAGCCCTTAAAGGTTTATAGAAATCTGATCCCAAGCAGACGCGAAACAGAAGAAACGCAAGCACCCTGACGTGACGTCAAAGGTTGGTCCACCAGCGAAAAAGAGTGCAGTCTCCTCGGCATCGTCGTCGCGACCTTCTGTGGTAGTAAAGAAGGAGGGGAAACCGTCGACACTGCCGACAACGACTGCGACGGTGAAAGAATCGAAATCCGATTCGTCCTTCTTTTCAGCGCCCAAACAAAAACCAAAGTTGCCAAGCTTCAAAAAGGCACCTGTTGGGGCGACAACACCAGCTGCAATAAAGAGGGAACCCCCGATAAACGTTGCTCAGCCTTCGTCAACCGATGCGTTCCAGGAAGCCCTGAAAGACATGAGGGCACGCAAGCCATCGCCGTCTGCATCGAGCACATCCAACAATAACGCATTAACATCTTCTGCTGTATTGGCTGATTCCAAACCGCCCAAAAAGAAAAAATCAGTGACATGGGCTCCCGATGGGCAGCTCGAGTTGGTGAAACTCATTGAGAGAGCGGTGTACGACGACGATCCCGTTGATGTCAGCCTCACCTTTCTATCCATAATTGTACCGTACATTAATTACGTGCCATCCATGCTGATTCACAGGGTACGCCACACGCGCTGCACAATGTACGTGAATTGGAAAGAGGCGAAGGCGCTGCCTTGCACGCACACTTATTCGAAGAGCTTCTCGACTGGTCCGAGCCACAACGTAAGCGCTGCTCATGTACAATAAGCCAGGCCGCACTGACACCGCATCACCCACTATTTTGCAGCTATGGAGATTCCAGAGGACATTGAAGCGCGCCCACGGGGAGAAGGCAGCCAAGAACGCAGTGCCCAGGAGCAGCGTGAACTTACCGCTCTGGGCGCATCTTATCTCGCCCAACCCATTCCCGATTCGCCCGCGGAACTACCACCTAGTTCGATCGTTTCCCAAGAAGAGGTGGACGAAAGTGTGGTGCATATGCTTGCAGGCCCTGAAATTGACGCTCTCTCTTGGACACCTGCCATGACGACAGCGACATTGACCGGTGCAAGCGTTTCCGAGCTTGTCGGGCAGCTTGCCGAGGGGGGCAACGTGGCAGTACCTGACGCAGTGCCCGCGCCGGCGTTTGACCCTGCTGTGTTAGCGCAGCTCGCGAGCAGTATTCCGCAAGAGCAGCTCCAACAACTTGCACAGATGTTTGCGGCACAACAGCAACAGCCGCCGCAGCCACGAAGCGATGAACACAGTTGGGATTCGCAGGCACCAGAGTATCTTGCGGACGCCGCCGACACCGACGGTGGCAGTGGCGCGCCACGCGATCGCTGGCCCCCTACGCCGGAAGAACCGAGGTGGGGTGGGGCCGGCCGGGGCCGCGGACGGGGCCGCCCGTTAGATGGAATTAGACAGTTTAAATCGCGAATACCTTGCTCGTTCTATGCACAAGGAAGGCAAGCACACATTCCCACGCCCTTACCCCGTCCGAATGTGAAAAGAACTGATGGAAATCGTGTCGAAACAGATGCAAGTACGGCGATCAGTGCAACTTCAGCCATGATCAGGGTCTTAGCTAGCTAGGAGGGCTAGGGGGGTGTGGTCGCGGGCATTGTGTGAGCTCCGTGGGCCCAGTGCGGTGTGACTGGTCATGGGAACACGAACACGCTGTTCCGGGCCACGAGCAGGCGCCAGGTCGCCCTGGGTCGGGGGTGTTCTATGGGATGTTCTATCGACTAGCACAGATTACCCTGTTTTTACCACCACAATTCATTTGGTGTATGAGGATACCAAGATTATGAACGAAGCAAGATACATCAGTGGTCATGGGACACGAACGTGTACGGGAACAATGGGCGCAGCCCCAACACACATGCTGCTTAATGATACCGAAATCTGAAATATCCATCGTTCACATCGATTCGGGATTTCCGCCGTCGTTCAATCGATTAGCAAGAGATCATTTTGAGATGAATCACTAGAGGAGCTTTGTTACGCACGAAGCACGGCGGAATATAGGATACGTACAGTGTGGATAAATACGACGCTATAAAACATGGTCATACGGCAAATCCCGGTGCGCAAGAACAAAAAGCGGCAGCAGGGACACAAAGAAGGGAAAAGGGGGGGGAAAGGGGGGGGGGAGTGTGTCCGTAGAATACATGTACTTTCTAACATATTGCAGGACGAGATGCTTGAGCCATCGAATGCGTGCGAACGGGCGAGCAGAGAGAGAAAGAGAAAAAAAACGCAAGTACACGGACAGCTTCGATTAGAGCAAGTTAGGAGGACAGCAAACACATGCTCAGACGGGCGTCAGTTTCCGCCCATAGTCCGTGACCGTTTATTCCGGGAATTACGTTTTGCAACGGAAGACTGCTCTGCACTCGCAGTTGTCGGCGATGCCGTCTCACCTCCCCCTCCCTTGCGCTTTAGTGTCGCGTTCGTCGTTGAAGGCGTTGATGACCCGACAGAGGCCGAAGCAGTGGGATTGGGTGCATTGGTCTGCTGTGGCGTACCTTTCCCCTTGTCGGGCGATGATCCCGGGGAGGACGTCGATGGCGCGCTTTGCGGGATGGTCGCAGGTGTGATCTGAGCAGAAGATGGCGCCGTAGACGACATGGTTGGTGTATACAACGAATGCGCCGACGGCCCTGCATTGACACCCTCAGGGAAGAACTGGCCTTGAGGGTGCGGGGGCATCTCCCGAATTTGTTGTACGAATTGCTTCAATGTATCTAGTGGATAGACTTATGAATCGGGGTGTCAGCGGTTTTAATTACGAATGGTACGTACCCAATGGACCAACACCTTTGACATGCGAGTAGTACATAAGATCAGTCATCTGGGCGACGCTTTCTGCCAACTAAGGAGGCCATTAGAACTCTTGAGACCTGAGTTAACGTGCTCAAAGTTCGGCGAACGTACCTCAAGACATCTCATGGTCGCTTGTGGGATGCCAAAAGCGTTCACGGGCTCCGCAGGAATGAACGCGCGCTCGTAGGTTATCCGAGGTTCTTCCCATCTTTCGTCATCTCTCTGGCCACCTTGTGGAGGCGGCTGCGGCTGTGGCTGCGGCTGCTGAGGTGGGGGCGGGGGCGGTATACCTGCACCGTTTGTAATCGGCGACGGTGTCGGGACATTGCGAACTTGTGGAGTCTTATTGGCATCGAGGCGATTACCGCTTATCACATCCACGGCGACGTGTTTCTCGTAGAGATTAGAGTCAAATTGGATGTGATCGATCTTGAGCGTATATGGAGAAGGAGGCACAGATTGGGCTGAGGCACCGTTCTGAGTTGCGTTTGGAGTCACAGCGACATATGCTGTGAATGGTCCGCGGAGTGTGACTGTGTACCCGTTGCGGTATCGGTACGTCCACATGGCCGAGACGCATTGTACGACTGCTTGATTGGGACCAACAATGCGCTCGCGGGCACCATCGAGAGACAATGTCATGGCCTTGACACCAGACTGACTCGTAACGAGAAAAAATCGCGGAAGTACTGGTGTGCCAACCTCTGCAATGATGGTGAGCAGAATTTCCGCGATCAAGCTTCAGACGAACCAAATATTTTTGCCTCCACCCTTTGGTTGTCTTTCCAGAGTGTCAGTTTTAGAGTCGCTGATGTTGTGAAGTACTCCTCCACCAGGCTCTCCCAGTGCGAGAGCTGTAATTTTTGGGGCTAGAAAATGTATGAGCTGACGCGATGGCGCTGCAGGTAAGAAAGCACACTTTCTGGTCTTCAGCTGCAAGTACACCGCTGAACTGCAAAATTCGAGTCAGAGCTTGGCCAAGCCCAACTGTTGGGGCATGAGCACTGAATCGCGACGTGGTGCGATGAGCAAAACGCGAAAAAATTATTAACTACACACGAACCTTGGCATGGATGGACGAATGCCAGTAACAACCGGCTGTCGTGAAAGGTCACCATTCTCTGTCGACAACGTTGTGGTCAAGGGCGGCGGACCAGCTCCAACACTCGTTCCCATGATTGTACGGGGCTGTGGAGGTTGGGCCGATCCACCACTCATACTTGCGGGATGTCCCTGGAGGAGGGTTGCGTTTGGAGGGAGGGTCCCAGGTGGGATGCGGGGTGTGAGGGATTGCCTGACTTGTTGCTGGGACGACGGTCGCTGCGGCTGGGACTGAGGACGGGTGGGATTGGCAATGGGGCCACCGAGTCTCTCGCCTAGGTGGGGGGCCTGAGACATTTGCGGCGGTTGAAGTGGAGTTTGTTGCCGAGGTGGTGTGGGATACGACAGGCCTTGAGATGATTGACTTTGCTGATGCGCTAAGCCAAGGGCCGAATGTGACGAAGAGGACGGCCGCTGTGGGGGCATGGTCGCGTATGTCGGAAGAAATCCCTCATTCGTGTTGCTACCGCCACTTCCCGAAGGAGCACCCGGACCGTATTGGTGTAAGGAAGCTGCTACTTGTGCCGGTGTTACAGTAAAGTCACGGGTAGGAGATGTGCTGGAGGGACCTGCACCGCTACTGGAAAGACCGTGCCCCATATCCATCGGCCGCGACGGTGGAGATGAGGAGGGCATAAAATTGAATTGGTTTGCAGAGTTAGGTCCGCCAATATTACCCCCAGGAGGGTGTGGGCCGGCTTGTGAGAATGCACCTGTAAATCCAGGCATTCCACCGAATGAGTTTGCGCCATCGGGAGTAGGGATTGTGCGATGGACTGATTGTGCCATAGAATTTGCTGACCCTTGCGGTCCTGGAGGGGGTGCTTGTGGTCCCGGGCCACCCATCCCCAGTGCACTGGGAAATCCAGGTTGCGGTTGCGTTTGTTGAGGTACGTTGCCAATGATACCGGATGTCATATTCACGCCCACTCCTGAACCTCTTGGCCCGCCACCAGGTGGAAACGACCCCATGGCCACGGGCGGAGGACGACCTTGCCCAATGCCTGGTTGACCAGGTAGCGAAGGTTGTCCGGGTCGTATCCCTATTTGAGGCTGGGGTTGGGACTGAGGACCTGGACGCGTTTGAAGGCCACTGGTAAGACCCATCCCAGGGTTGTTTATGTTGGCAGGATGAGAAGGAGGATGGGAGTTCGGGAGGGGGCCACCGACGCTGACAGATTGGGATATAACGCGGTGAACTGGACCCTGCCCATTCTGTGGAGCCATTCCAGGATAGCCAACACCTGAAGGTGGTGCAGAAATGACACCGTTAATTCCCGAAGGACCAGTCTGCGCTCCGGGGGCAGTGGCACGTTGCGACTGGTTATGGATGTCCCGTTGGCGGGTGGTGGCTTGCATGCGCGCCAGTTGATGATGAGGAAAGGAGCCATTAGAAGAGTGTGCATTAGGAAGGAAACCCATGGCTTGGTTAGAGCCGGGGAGGAGATTATGATTATGGGGCTGACTGGCTGTCGATTGGCCATGTTGCTGGGGGAGGAACGGCTGGGGGATCACACCTTGAGGAGGGATAACGGAGCGTATCATATTATCCGGGTGGGTAGTCGTCTGCGAGCCCGGAAAGGGGAAATAGTGGTCAGCCAGGATGTAAAGATGGTGGGGACTCGAGCATGCACTGCAGATTCGCAGAACCCAAGTAGAGCGCTAGCGAGAAGATCAAGCAAGGAAGATGAGCGATTAGATTTCTGCTCCTTTACCAGAAGTCCTGGGGGAAAGGAGAAATCCTGTAGTAGAGGAAGGGCGAGAAAGACGTCGGCGACGTCGTTGGCGTCGAGCACGAAGTGAGGCGAATCCTTACAAAACTCGCACGGTCGGAGTCACACCAAACGTGACACGCCATACCGTCACACCGTCACGCTCCGCACCTCTCTGGTCTCTAGTCATGGTTCGTCAATTGAAGCATCATGAGAAGAAACTGTTAAAGAAAGTCGACTTTTTCAATGTAAGATGAGATGGAAATCCTTTTCCCCCTTTCTTTCATTCACATTACTCCATAGTGGAAGCAGGATGCGAACCTTCGTGAGATCAAAATTATGCGAAGGTATCACTTACAAGACCGGGAGGACTACCACAAGTTTGTTCCCCTACACCCTTCACAGGTCTTCCGCTAAACTAACACGTGCAGGAAATCAGGTACAACAAACTGTGTGGGTCACTGCGATCCATGGCTCATCGCATCGCTCTTCTCCCTTCTCAAGACCCCTTCCGCTCTCGCATGGAGGGACAGATCCTCTCTAAACTTTATGACATGGGGGTCCTTAATTCACAAGCAAAGTTCAGCGACATCGAGAACAAGCTAACGGTAGCTGCATTTTGCCGACGTCGTCTGGCTGTTATCATGGTCACTTCAAAAATGGCGGAAACAGTGAGCGCTGTAGGCACAACCAATTTTCGTTGATGGAGTGGGCCATGCTCACCCAAGATTAGGCAGTCAAATTTATTGAGCAGGGTCATGTCCGCGTCGGACCTGATAATATTACCGACCCCGCTTACCTTGTCACGCGGTGAGCATTAGTGTATCAAGTATTACTTACGTTGACCCGGCAATCCCGCCAAGACATACGGAAGATTTCGTCACATGGGTTGATACATCCAGATTGAAGAGGACAATCATGAGATATAACGACGAGGTATGTAGTATCTCCTGCCTAATTGAAAATTCCGTGTTGATGCCCTTTCAGCTTGACGATTTTGATCTGCTGTGATGATGGCTTATTACCACAAAGGCGCTACAGGGACCGATTATGGTATATAGACTGTAGAATAGTGTAATCGGACCCTTTGACACCGCTTTTGTAATCACGTGGAACGGACCGTCGCGTCTCGAGCCAAACTCGGCCTCTCTCCGCGATTCTCTCTGCATCTCTCCACAACCTGCGTGTTGCAAACACATTCTCTCCCTCTCAACTTGCACAGCAAAGCCGCGCCATGGCAGATCATGGCGATGGCAATATCAAAGTCGTCGTCCGATGCCGTCCACTTAACGCGCGCGGTAACTATCGCCTTCTCTTGACCGCGACCGCGATGTGCGCCCGCTCACATCGGTAAACTGCAGAGCTCGCGCGTGGTGCAAAACCGCTCGTTCGTATGTCTGGAAACCAAACATTCATTGATCCACCAGAGCCAGGCTCCTCCCAGGAGAAGGCGTCCTCGGGTCGCGCAACGGAACGCAAGACGATGGCGTTCTCATTCGACAAGAGTTACTGGTCTGCAGGCCCCCGTGACGAACCTGGTTACTGCTCACAGCAGACTCTTTTTGATGACCTTGGGAAGGAGTTGTTAGATCATGGATTTGCAGGGTTCAATGCGTGCATCTTGGCTTGTGAGTTTTACATTCGCGTTACGCGTCGACTTATCTGACTCGGACCCGCACACAAAGATGGGCAGACAGGTACGTGTCATCTGTGCTTCTCTCGGTTTGCATGCCGACCTTGGAACAGGATCCGGAAAATCTTATAGGTGTGTGTGAAGCTCGTCCAACGTACCCCATCAGCTTACTTGTGCTCTTTTCATCCCCCTCGCAAACCCACTTTCCAACCGTACTCCTTCGCATCCTGTTTCCATTCATTCATAACGTAGTATGATGGGCTGTAAGCTGCATCACCTTTATGTTTCACCTCTCACAACGTTGACACCACGCGCCGCAGATGGACTGGACAAAGGTATTATTCCACAGACGTGTAGCGAGTTATTTGCCCGCGTGGAAGAGAAGTCTGCTAGAGACGAACGCCTCAAGTTCACCGTCGAGGTCTCTTATATTGAGGTGTGATGCAGCGCTGAATTCTCAGTGCCCTTATCAATCGCCGTCATAACTGGACAGATATATAATGAGAAGGTGCGCGATCTGCTGAATCCGAAGAACTCTGGCAACCTCCGCGTGCGTGAGCACCCGATCTTGGGTCCTTATGTGGAAGATTTGTCAAAGCTCGTCGTCAATAGCTATCATGAAATGATGACGCTCATGGATGAGGGTAACAAGGCACGCACAGTTGCCGCAACAAATATGAACGAGACGTCAGTGTCAAGTTGATTCCGTGACCCTCTCATTCTCACTCTCGTTTCGCCTTAGGTCCTCGCGTTCACACGCAGTTTTTACTCTCATACTTACCATGATGCGTCACGATGTGGACACGAACCTCGACACTGAAAAGGTATCGAGGATCAGGTAGATCTCCTGTCTGCTCTCCCCTTACACCCGAGTCTGATTTCTGATAGCCTCGTTGATCTCGCTGGTTCTGAGCGTGCGAACTCCACCGGCGCGACTGGCCAACGGTTGAAAGAGGGCGCAAACATCAACAAGTCTCTTACAACTCTTGGAAAAGTTATTTCCTCACTTGCAGCAGCCTCGAGTAGCGATGGAAGGAAGGGAAAGAAGAAAGGAGACGAGTTTGTGCCCTACCGTGATTCGGTGTGTGTGGAGACAGGGCCCCATGCGTACCTTAACTGATAGACGCACGCTGCAGGTCCTCACATGGCTTTTGAAGGACTCGCTTGGCGGGAATTCCAAGACAGCCATGATTGCGGCTATCTCCCCTGCCGACTATGAAGAGACACTAAGTACCCTGCGGTATGCGGATCAAGCGAAGAAAATCAAGAATAAAGCCGTCGTCAATGAGGATCCAAATGCCAAGCTTGTACGTGAACTCAAAGAAGAGCTGGAGATGCTCCGAGGTGCGCGTTTGATTCTATCCATTACAACCGCTGACCGGTGCTTGCGAATAGCTCGCGTGTCGGGTTCAAGTGGTGAAGATGTTTACGACCCGAAGATCCCGCCTGAGAAGCAAAAAGTCACGTACAAGGCGAAGGACGGAACGATCAAGACTGTTACCAAGGCTGAGCTACAGGATCAGCTCGAGTCAAGTGAGAAACTTATGCAGAGTCTCAACGAGACTTGGGAGCAGAAACTCCAACGCACCCAAGAGGTCCAAAAAGAGCGCGAGAAGGCTCTCGAAGAGTTGGGCATTACAGTCGAGAAAAATAACGTTGGCGTACACACGCCCAAGAGGGTGCGTGTATCACCTCACCAGGCCAGCCCTTTCACTTACCTTGGATGTAAGATGCCACATCTCGTCAACCTGGTGCGTAATCCGTTTCAGTAACGCTAATCAGGATAACCTTATGATCTTGCAGAACGAGGGTGAGTTTTCAGTCGGAAGCACCATGTGATATTCACCGAGCGTTATAGATCCACTTATGAGTGAATGCTTAATCTACCAATTGAAGCCCGGTAGAACAACGGTGATATCACCTAATCCGTCTCTCTTCTCATTCTGACCTTCACTTCTTAGATCGGGCGCCTGGATAGTGAAAAGGCTGTTCATATACGTTTAAGTGGTAATAACATCCTCGAGGAGCATTGCTACTTTGAGAATACAGACGGAAAAGTGACTTTACACGCCCTCCCAGACGCCATTACAGTATGTCTGTATTGCTCCCGCTTTCTAGGATGTATCTGATACTGTGACAGTTCTTGAACGGAAAACAAATTTCAGCTGAGCAGGTGGGTCTTTCACCGAGTGACAAAGTCACTCGACTCAAGATATATATATTTAGCCTCACAAGCTTCGTTCCGGCTTCCGCATCATCCTTGGTGAGTCCGCTAGTGATTGACGTGGACAAGTCTACAACATGGCGCGACAGGAGAGCACCACGTCTTTCGGTTTAACAATCCCGAAGAAGTTCGGAAACAGCGTGATCGTGCGACTATGAAATCCAGCTTACATCACAGTACGACAGCAGCAGACCTTGAATCGCGCCCGGAATCCCCTATTTCATCATCTGGTGAGATAGAAGATGTCGACTGGACATTTGCTAAACGTGAAGCGGCGTTTGCGAGGCTCGGCTTAGATCCTGCACTAGACAGCCTTCCGGACGGAGATCTCAACAAGCTTTATGAACGCATCACTATGGTTAAGAACATACGCGACCATAACTTGAAGCACCGGCCTGAGAGTAGTCTCAGTCAAGCTGATGATGTGTGGAGCGAGTCCGGGCGCCCATTTTCGAGCGATGCATTGACAGACGACACAAGTGTCGACGCGGGACCGAGCCGCGGCAGCCCAGACGTTGATGCTCTGAAGGAGATGCAGAGCCAGCTCGAAATCCAGCGACAAGAGTTTGAGTCACGGATACGGGCCATTGCGGAGTCGACAGAGGCAGAAGATCTCAAAGAAGAGAAGGACCATATGCAGTACCAGCTCAAACTTGTACAAATCCAGATGCGCCGTCTGCTGGACGCTCGGGCTCGTGGGGAGACCGAGGAGGCAGAACTTTTTGAGCCGGTCCTATACTCTGCGAAGCAACTCAGGCTCATCCGAAAAGTCCTGGATAAATGGAGGGCCCATCGCTCGTTCTCTATGTCCGAAACCGTCTTATCCGCAGCCGTATTAATGAAAGAAGCGAATGTCATCAGGTTTGCCACTTTATTTCCGGGAGATACTAGATGTTGACTGCGGATTCAGCAAGGAGCTTGGCAAAGACGTGACGTATAATTTCACCGTTGCCTCCGGTGGATCATTGGCCGCTCCCACTTCATCTATCAACACGATTGCGGGGCTAGACGAATTCGGAGATGTCGCAGATCCCGTGTTGATGTCCGCAACCCAGCCAACTGTTGCTGTGAAGGTCCTGGACAAGCGTCACAACGCAATCTACGCGTGGTCGCTCGACCGTTTGCGTCAGCAAGTGCAGCGCATGCGTAACCTCACTTCGTTCATCGATCGACCTTCATACTCTCAGCACTTTTCATCAGAAGAACCATTTTATAATTCTCCACCGCCCGAGTATTCCTTCGTCGGAAATGCCCTGCTCTCACTCGCGCCCTTGTCCCGTCGACTGCCTTCAACTTTTGTTGTCCCTATCTTTTGCCGATACACTGCAGAAGCGATTGGCTCCTGCCGGGTGGACATCAAGGTTCTTAACGTTATAATGACCCCTAAACACACCCCAAACTCTACCTCTTCCACCCGTTCCTCCTCACCTGTTCCTGGCACGCTTCCCACAGGTTGCAAACTGAGCTTCACTCTAACCGTCGACTCCGTCAAGGGGCTTGCCGCACATGATTTTTCCGCAGCTCATCTACAAGTGCGTTTGTCGTCGTTCGTGGGTCCAAGCCTCAAAGCGGAGGAAATCTTTCACTCGAATTCCGTAGATCTTGACTCCTCTACACCGTCGGATCTAAAATTCCGCCGCACTTTTTCCATTGTAGTGAATTCGAAAGTCCTCGGTCACCTTCGGCAAGGCTATGCCCCAATTGAGCTCTTTGCATCAATGCGGTCCCAATACGTGGAAAGAATGGAACGCTGGGACGAAATGCGGGAGCAGAAAACCTACCCGCTTGTACGTTCCCCACCCCCAGACTCGAGCCTGCAACCTATGCGTCGCTCCGAGACGGATTTCTTTATGGAACAATCGCATGACGCAGTTGCCTGGCTACAAATTCGTGAACTTGGCCCAGATGGACAATACGTTCCAGTCCCTGTTGTCACTCAAGGTAACTTAGACCCTGGCGCCTTTAGCCTCCACCAAGGGTTGCAGCGACGTCTTGTTCTCACGGTGACATCGAATTCTGGCCGACAGCTCCCATGGACGGAGGTTATCAAGATCAAAGTCGGTAATGTCAGACTTCTCGATGCAAAGGGACGCGTGCATGAGGCGTCTTCTCGTCCTCTTGTCACCCTTCCTCTGCAACAAGAGCAAGTCGTGAAGTTCAGACCAGATGGTTCTGGCATTTTGTCTGCGGAGTCGTTGTGGGACTCGAGTATCCACAACTCGATCCTGCTCAATCGGGTAACACCAACCAATCAGCGCGTACTTTTGCAAGTTTTATGGACTATTGCTATTGAGACTTGCGCCGATCCGGTTCAATTTTCGATGGATATGGCCGTCACGATGCAAACACGGGACTCCCGCCCACCTTCGCGGTTTGTAGCGTTACTTAGTTCCACAAAAATTTTGCCCAAGACTAGCAACGTTTTTCGGCTGAGGCTGTCCCCCCCGCTCATACGGTCACCGAAAGACCTCTGGCGCCTGGATACATCGGAGAAGTACGTTCGTGGAGAAGAAATCCTTGGCAGCTGGCGTCCGCGTGGTATCGCCGTTGTCGAAGATCATACCAAACTGACCGCGATGGAACGTCGTGCAGCAGATGTACAGGCGATTCGTGTGATATTAGCGAACTCTCCCGTGGCCGCACAGCCGCCACAGGCTGACGCTGCCGTTTGGGGCTCAGAGAAGGTCCTTCGAAAATCAGTTGAGCTTTGGCAAAAACAATTTGGAGATCGTGGTCAGGTACAGAACTTTTCAGCAAATCTTTGAGCACCTTTCTGTATTCATGCTTCTCAGATCGTCTTAAGCCAGAAGTCTATCGAACCAGATGACTTGGGCAAGCGGGCTTCCCGATATCAAGATACGCATAGCAGGTCCGAGTCACCACAACTTGTTGCGAGCACAAAACTCGTTCCCCGCAGGTGCGTGTGACACGATTGACACTGTCTTTGCTGTACCATCCTCCTTTTTAGTGATGTTCCGACGAAGAAGGGTCATCTCATGATCCTTGTTGACGCCACTCAGGATATTTGGGAAAAGCGATGGTTTGTTCTCCGGAGGTAATGAAATTTAATCGACTCTCATTTCGGCTGTTCTCACATGGTGAAAGGCCGTATCTCCATGTGTATAAGCACTCGAACGAGATGGAAGAAGTAACAGTTATCGGTTTAGACGGAGTCAACGTAGAAAGCAATCCGGAGATGGAATCACTTCTCGGGGTAAGCATCGCGTAAACCCCCATACGTCTGATATTAACATACTCCCAAAGAAACCATTTACCTTCACACTTTTTACCTCCTCAAATTCACACGCACTTGCGGCGCCGAACCGCAAAGAGCTGCAAGCATGGATAAGCAAATTGGATCCCACCCGGTTACCCTCCTAATCACAATGCTTTGTCGCCGATCGGTTTTTATTAGATGCTGGTTGTTGGACCGTATATCATATCACTGTGGAATAGTACCATACCATATGTTCCCTATCGCTCATTTATTCCCTAGAAGCCATGTATGCTACACAATACCTCACTCATGACAATCACGATTTCCACGAGCTGTAACCCTGATCGAGATACGACGTCGCACTGAGTCTAAGTAGCCTCGGATAGAGAAAATCCTGCCATACCATGGGAACTAGGATGCAACGGGTGGCTTGCCCAGGACCGGTACTGCGGCCCCCTCTGTGAATGTGCTATAGTAAAGCCGACTGGCAACTTCCCCAACAACCCAATTTAATCCCTCCATAAGATTGTATCCGGTTACTGCGCTGCACGAGATAATACTCCATTGATGGGATTTAATGGCTGGGAGATCCAACGCCTTGGAGGGGGAACCTTCGTCAGACAAGAGAGTTCTCCGCCACGCACGGTACCCAGACTTGCCTTCTGTATCTCGTTGTCCGTCATAGAGCCCTGTATGTCCTGTTTGTTGGCAAAAACAAGCAAGGATGCCCCTGCCAATCTCTAAAGCGATGATTCATGTTGCACGGGACATCCCAAGAAATTTGTATTTGCGTACGTACGTCCTCAAGAAGTAGGCTGTGAAGCTCTTCCTTGCAGTCACCCAAGCGTAAGCGATCACCCGAGTCGACAACCCAGACAAGTGCGTCTGTTTGTTCAAAGTAGTTCCTCCAATAAGGTCGGAGCGTCCGTTGACCGCCCACGTCCCCTGCAAGTCTTCTTTCAGAGAGCGAAAAGGAGATGGGATGGGCACGACGAACATATATTCAGCGTGTAACTTTCAAAAGTTGAGCGGTGGACCTCAAACGATCGAGGAGAGATCGTACCGTCCATGCACGAACGTCTTGATATTAAAGCCGAGAGTTGGACTCACGCTTGTGATGTCCTCGTCGTTGAGTTTTTTCAATATGGTGGTCTTTCCAGCGTTATCAAGGCCGCTGCCCCACATTTCAATCGTGCTCGGATGTTTGACACCGAGGACAACTTACAGAAACAAAAGCCGTATTTCTTTCTCCTTTAGACGGTTCTTCCGTATTATAGTGAGCAGTCCCATAAGAAAGGTCGTGGCGGTGCACTGGGGCAGAGTCACTCGGGTCGGCACCGCCGGCTCAAAATTCTGACTACCGGATCCGACTTCTCATCCCGTTCGCGTCCCACAGCTGACTTTTTTTACCGCAACTGCATTGAAGTCATGGCGCCGAAGAACAAAGGGAAGAAGGGGAAAAATGCGGACGACGACGCTTTCTGGTTGGTCGCGCGATCGGTTCTCATCTGGACTCTTACATAGGCGCTCATCACAGGGACAAAGTTGGGACGTCAGTCGCAGGAAACAATCTCGTACCGACTGGCGAGCCTTCAGATGGCGACCATCAATCTAGTGTTCCTCAACATAGCGCGTTTTCATCATTTGCGAACTTGGGGGCCGAAGATGGTCCCGAGCAAATCAATGAAGAAGAGGACTTTGGGGGCCTCATGGTGTGCTTCACACAGATCTAGTCGCGCTGAGCGGATATTGATTTAATTTCCGCCTAGTCTACATTACGGGCAACACAGAAGAACAAGAAAGACAAGAAGGGGAAGAACAAGAAAGACGATGCTGCAGATGGTGGGGAACACACTGTGTCCTTCGCGAGCGGACCACCGCCTGGCGAAGGTTCGGACGCTGAGGCTGCCGCTGCGAAGGGTGATATATCCGCTCCAAAATCAGGCGTAGCGGTTACGCCAGATGACCTTGCCGATGAAGAATGGGGTCCGGTGAAAGAAAAGGGTAAGAAAGGGAAGAAGAACAAAGGAAAGAAGAGCAAGGATGAGGATGAGGATGAGGAGGCGACTGAAGGTGCGTGCTGGCCAGTACTCTTCTTTTTTCTGATCTGATTTCACCTCAGTGCCCCAGGCAGGTCTGCCAAAGCCGGCGACTGTAGACCCTACATCCACATTGGAGGAAACAAATGACGCAGAGGATGCCGGTGAGGGTGAAGGATCAAAACTGCTATCAAAGAAAGAGAAAGAGCGTCTGAAGAAAGAGAAGGAGAAGGTCAATGACATTTAACTCTGCACGGCTTAATCGCTTATTTATGCTTCCTCGGGCAGGCTAAGAAAAAGGCCCAGGCAGCCGCAAGGAAAGTCCAATCTGCCGAAACGGAGACTGCGGTGACGGTGCCAACGCCACCGCCACCGGAAGCTCCTGCTCTACCTGCAGACAAAGACGAAGATGGTGACGACGGTGAGGCTGTCGGTGGCGAAGGAGACTCAAAAAAGAAGAAGAAAAAGAAGAAAGCGAAGAAGGACGAAGAACCCGCTCCCGCGCCAGTGAAGAAGAAAGGCGTAACTGGCATCAGTGCACTGAAGGCTATGATGGAAGAGAATAAACGACTTGAAGAGGAGGCGAGAAGAAAGGAAGAGGAAGAACGCCGGCGCATCGAGGAGGAGGAACGTAGAGCCGAGGAGGAGGCACGACGAAAAGAAGAAGAAAAGCAACGTAAAAAGGAGAAGGAGAAAGTGTGTCGTCCCCCTGCCACTCGTCGTTCTCACCTCACTTATCATCTCAGGCCAAGCGCGAGATAGCGAAGAAAGAGGGACGTTTGCTTACGAAGAAGCAAAAGGAAGAGCAACGTGCTGCGGAGATTCGCAAGCAAGCATTGCTTGCATCGGGTGCACAGATTGAAGGGCTGCATAAATCCACGGCCCCTTCAAGACGCCCGGTGTACGGTGGTCGCAAAAAGGGTGGTCCTGCTAAGGGTGGTTCGCCTGCACCCGATTCTGTGCCCCAGACTCCCGAGCCGCCGCCTCCAAAGGAACTTGCGTCCGACGAACCTATTCCCAAAGACGAACCTGAACACACTCCGGTAGACAAGGCTGCACAAGATGTGTCTGATGACTGGGATGCTTCGAGTGAAGACGAGAAGGCTCCTCCTGCCGAAGTGAAGGAGTCATGGGATCAATCCAGTGAAGAGGACGAAGAGGGCCAGTCAGCTACGACCCCTGCTTCGAAACCCACAACTGCGTCCAAAGCCGCAACAAAGGCTGCCATCGCAAAAGGTTTGCTTGTCTCCTCATCTTCATCATCGTTTGTCTGATCTGCATCCAGAAAATGACGCACTTACAAAACCGGAAGCTAAAGCAGGTCCAACAGTGGCTACTGCCACCAAGCCGGCTGTCACGGCGCCTGCCTCCAATGGCAAACCTGTGGCTACCAAAGCGAAACCATCGGCAGAACCCAGTTCTGAGGAATCAGAATCAGAGGAAGACTCAGAAGATGATTCCTCAGAGGATAGCGACTCTGACTCAGATTCTTCAGAAGATGCTCGAACAACTGCTCAGCGGATGGCCGCCCAGCGCAAGGCGGAGGCCGCTGCTCGGCGCCAAAAAGCTCGCGAAGATGCACTGGCAGCTGGAAGTAAAGACGACCTTCGTAGCCCTATTTGTTGCATTTTAGGACATGTCGACACCGGCAAGACCAAACTTCTGGATAAAGTGCGCACCACCAGCTTTGGCTAGTTGTATTTCTAATATCTACCGCCTCTTAGATCCGGCAAACGAACGTACAAGAGGGGGAAGCTGGTGGTATCACACAACAAATAGGTGCAACCTATTTCCCTGTGGATGCTATCAAGATGAAGACGGCCGTTCTGAATCAAGTACCATCCCACTATCTTTCCTAGGTCATTTCCCTGACTGTCTGTAGGACGATAAACAAGAATTCAAAGTCCCAGGACTCCTTGTAATCGATACTCCAGGACACGAGTCGTTCACGAATCTGCGCTCACGTGGTAGTTCTTTATGCAATATTGCCATTCTCGTCGTGGATATCATGGTAGGGTCCTCGATATGATCTGTCTCGCCCTGATCTTAATATCTTGCGTAGCACGGCCTCGAACAACAGACACTGGAGTCATTGCGATTACTGCGCGACAGGAAAACGCCGTTCATTGTTGCACTTAACAAAGTCAGTCTGCCACTACTTCCGTGCTTCTATGAGTTTTGACTGCGGTTAGATCGACCGGATCTATGGGTGGGAGGCGACACCTGATGGGGCTTTCCGAGAATCCTTGGCTAAACAGAATCGCTCCGTTCAGCGCGAGTTCGAGGACAGAGTGCAGAAAACTATCTTAGCGTTCGCAGAACAGGGCCTCAACTCGGTGCTCTACTACGAGAACAAGAATTTTGCACGGAATGTCTCCCTGGTGCCGACGTCTGCCATTACTGGCGAGGGTGTACCCGACATGATTATGCTACTTGTGAATCTCACTCAGCAGCGCATGAGTGACCGCCTCATGTACCTGTCGGAGCTCGAGTGTACTGTACTTGAGGTCAAGGTCATTGAGGGCCTTGGTACTACGATAGACGTAGTCTTGTCTAATGGTGTCTTGAACGAGGGCGACAAGATCGTGGTATGTGGGCTCAACGGCCCCATAGTAACACAAGTTCGAGCTCTTTTGACACCTCAGCCGCTACGCGAGCTGCGAATCAAAGTGCGTATGAGCCCAATCGAGTTCTGCACGACCCTCATGCCTCTTCCTAGTCTTCTTATGTACATCACAAGCAGGTGAAGGCAGCACTCGGCGTCAAGATAGTCGCACCTGATCTCGACAAGGCGATTGCGGGATCGCGCCTCCTCGTAATCGGGCCTGACGACGACGAGGATCATTTGCGCGACGAGGTCATGTCCGATTTAACGTCGTTGCTCAATTCGATCGACAAATCTGGCCGCGGTGTCTGTGTACAAGCGAGTACGCTTGGCTCCCTTGAAGCATTACTGGACTTCTTGAAAGTCAGCAAGATTCCGGTCTCGGGTATCAACATCGGTCCGGTGCATAAGAGGGACGTAATGCGAGCAGCTACGATGCTGGAACGGGCTCGCGAACTTGCTTGCATTCTCTGCTTTGACGTCACCGTCGACAAGGATGCGGAACGCCTCGCAGAGGAGATGGGGATCCGACTCTTTAAGGGTATGTAATATTTGTACTGTGTTTTTCCGCTTTTCTGATTACATTCTCCCATAGCGGATATCATCTATCACTTGTTTGACGCATTCACGGCATACAATGCAGAGATAGTCGAAGCGAAACGCCGCGATGCGGCTCCCATGGCTGTTTGGCCCTGTCGTCTGAAGATTATCGCGTGCTTCTGCAAGCGGGACCCGATCATACTCGGTGTCGATATCCTTGATGGCACCTTGCGCATAGGCACGCCGCTGTGCGTCGTGAAGAACGACCCCGCTACAGGTGCCAAAGAAATCATCGAGCTGGGAAAGATGTATGGTCTTCATTCGACTCCTTCATAGCCTCCTCGTAGGGACTAAGACGACTTTTAACAGCACGTCTTTGGAAATCAATCACAAATCTATGGAAGTACGCGTAGAAATAATTTTCTTGGCTAGAAGTCGTTCTGATGACGGCATTATTGTCTAGCTTGTAAAGAAAACACAGGCTGGTGGGGGGGCTGCTGTCAAGATCGAGCATGCAGTATATCAATCGGCAAAGATGTTTGGACGACATTTCGACGAGAAAGACGAGGTCTACAGTCGGATATCGCGGCAAAGCATAGACGTCTTAAAGGTCTGCCCGCCCCTTAGACATACACCGATCGACTTTCTGACCTCATCCATAGACCTCCTTCCAGCAAGACGTTTCGATTGAGGAATGGCACCTGATCAAAGCGTTGAAACCCGTAAGGACACCTTCACCTTTTGTTCGCCGCATGGAGTTGACAACTGTTTCCAGCGTCTCAATATCCAGTGAAGGTCGTACACTACCGGCTGATGGTAGCGTGGATTGTTGTATGGCTCGTGTACATCATCAATCAATGTATTCGCAGTACCTGTAGCCATGAATCTTGCTTAGTAATGCCAACTGCGACAGATCGACACGCGTCCTGCTTTCCTCTGCCCAACATGTCTAGAGCCTCATACGATAGGTATATCATATCCTTCCTCTCTGTCTTTCTCATCGACTTTTCTATCCTTAGATATCTCACTGTATTTTCGCCAGAGGGTCGGTTATACCAAGTCGGTAAGCAGAGGTCTGTTTACCTTTTATCATTATCAAAATGTCCTGGTAGAGTACGCTTTCAAGGCAATATCAGGCTCTGGACATACCGCCATCTCCGTTCGTGGTCAAGACACCGTTGTCGTTATCATTCAGAAGAAAGTACCGGTGGGTACATGCTGCGTATGTCAAACCCTTCCCTGCTTACGCGTCCTCCAGGATAAACTCTTGGATGCCACCACCATCACTCACCTTTTCAGCGTAACCCCCACTATCGGCTGTGTGATGACGGGTCTCATTGGTTTGTCACTCTCGTGCCTCTTTTGGTCACACCAGTCGTGTTCATCTGCACAGCCGACGCTCGCGCCCAAGTAAGCCGTGCTCGTCAGGAGGCGGCCGACTTCCGTTACAAATTCGGATACGAGATCACACCCGATGCCCTGGCCAGACGACTGGCCAACATCAATCAAGTTTACACACAACGCGCCGCGATGCGTCCCCTCGGGATCTGTGGGCGCACTTCAAATCAAATTGGACCGGCGCGATCGCTAACGGACCACTTTAGCCATGATTCTCATTGGGATTGATCTTGAGCTGGGTCCCCAGATATTTAAGCTGGATCCAGCAGGCTACTTTGTCGGGTTCCATGCCACTGCGGCAGGTCAAAAACAGCAGGAAGCCATGAATCACTTGGAAAAAAAATGGAAGAAGCTCAATGACGGCCGTGGCGCAGATGACCCAGTTGCGGCTGGGAAGACACTAAGCCGTGCAGAGGTCATTGAGGTGTGTCATCGAATACGTCGCTTGCAATCAATCGCTTGGTTACCGATCGTCTTGACACAGCTCGCCATTGAAGCACTCTCGACGGTCCATGCAACAGATTTCAAGGCGGGGGAAGTAGAAATTGGCATAGTATCAACGAGTGAGGAGGAGGATGTGAAGACGCGGGGATTGTGGCGATCACTCAGCGAGACAGAGCTCGACGAGCATTTATCTGCATACGCGGAGAAGGATTAATTATACGTGTAGTATCCAATGCCCGGTCCATTTTGGTATCTGAGTGGTGGTGGCATCACTCCATCGAGGTGTGATACTACCGCAATGATGCCCCACCGCTCTATAATAGAGAGCACATATCAACACCAGGGAGGACCTGCTCAGGACACTGAACGCACCAGGACAGCATCGATCTCTGTGTCTTCTACATGCCTGATCCTCGGTCGCCAAAGGTGATTCGGAGCCTCCCAGAATTGGTCGAATGTCAGTCCTCGCGGGTTCTTCAGTGCACTATTATTCGACTGCTGGGATGAGGTGCGCTTGTACTTCTCCAGAAAGCCAGCAAACGCTTCTTTGAACTGCTCAGGCGCGGCGGGGTGTGGACGTTGAGGTTGAGGACCTGGAACAACGCTAAGCTCGAAGACAGACACTGAAGAATACGACACTGACCAGGTGGCCATTGGCGTCTTCCAATGAAAGAAATGAGCGGCTTATGTGCAACGCCGAAAGAGGGACGCATGGGAGAGAGTGTGGAGTGACAGTGCTGGCTTACATAATTGCAGGCGCGGACAGTGAGAACGCACGTGACTTTGGACGTATTTAGTAGCTTGCGAAGACGATAAAAGTATCACATCATGAAGGATCATAACAAAGGTATGTTAATTGAGAACTGAACATTTCAAGATCTTCGACTGACAAACGACTAAGGACGGTGTTTCGAAGTGACGCAAGTCAGGTGTCTCTGCTACAACCTCTACACCACGATTAGAGGTCCCGAGAGATATCATGTGCTTAAAAGCACTCTGTGTACGATCGTTAGCGATGTTCGTGTGACATGCAATACGAAGAACTGACTGCGGTGAACGATGCCTGGGCCTGACTCATCGTACTCCTGTTTTGAAACCCACAAGTTCTGGAAGGTGCTGAGGGATGCGAGGATAGATCCGCCGATCCAGACTGAGTACTTGCGTTCTGGCGGCGCAACAATCTTCACTTTCATACTGGAAGGAGAGAGCGACGTCAACTCTTTATGCATTCGGTCCGCAATTCCAGGGAACATGGTCGTGCCACCAGAGAGCACGACGTTGCCATAGAGGTCACGACGAATATCGAGATCGCACTTGAAAATCGAGTTGTATCTGAACAGAAACACCATGGTGGTTAGGCTAATTAGGATGGATGGCTCTCAAGCTCAACACACGTTGTCTCATGGATGCCAACAGCTTCCAGACCGAGGTGAGAAGGCTGGAAAAGCGCCTCCGGTGCACGAAACCTATGTACGACTTTGTCAAGCTCGCCGCTTCCACTTGTCCGACAAGAAAAAATATACCGTTCATTGCCAATCGTGATCACCTGGCCATCGGGGAGCTCGTAGCTCTTTTCTAGTGCCGAAGACTGAGCAGCTGTCTGTAATTCTTGTTCAAAGTCAAGCGCAACGTAGCAGAGCTTCTCCTTGATGTCGCGAACAATTTCGCGCTCAGCACTCGAGTGAAATGGGTAGCCTCTCTCCGTCAAAACTTTGATCAGGTGATCGGTGAGGTCGCGACCAGCGAGGTCCAAACGAAGGATGGCATGCGGAAGCGCAAATCCTTCATAAATGGGGACCGTATGCGAAACGCCGTCACCGGAGTCAAGGACAATACCAGTCGTGCGACCGGATGCGTACAACGACAGGACAGCTTGGATGGCGACATAGAAAGCTGGTGAATTGAACGTCTCGAACATGATTTGTGTCATCTTCTCGCGGTTCGCCTTGGGGTTAAGAGGGGCCTCAGTCAGTAAGACAGGGTGCTCCTCTGGAGCAACCCGAAGCTCATTATAGAATGTGTGATGCCAGATCTTCTCCATGTCATCCCAGTTGGTGACAACACCATGTTCAATGGGGTATTTCAGAGTCAAAATACCGCGCTTAGACTGGGCTTCGTCACTTTCAGATGTTAGCAAGGTTATTATGAGCGAGAGAATGCGGTATAGTCACTGACCCGACATAGGAATCTTTCTGACCCATCCCAACCATGACGCCCTGGTGGCGGGGACGTCCAACAATCGACCTGATCATGGGAGCCTGATTAGCCACAGATCATAGGGGAACGAGAAGAGGACGAACGGGAAAACGGCACGAGGAGCATCATCGCCTATACGAGTAAAAGAACTCAAAACGAGACAGAAACCTGAGATGGTTTCTTACCGGCAACTATAGAACGTAAATCGGACAATCAGCTACGTTAATTGGGAGAGATGCGAACCCACAGCCAGCTTTGCACATGCCAGAGCCGTTATCAAGAACCTAAACGGATGGGGATAAGGCGGACACTGCGACGATTGGGAACATTACACACGAGCGCAGCCACTTCGTCTTCCATGGTTGTCTAACTATACGGTTGTAGGTGTCACAGGTGATGGTGTCAACACAAGTTACAGGTAATTGCCAGCTGTCATGTTTAGGGCAGGCACATCACGTGGCCAACATCACTCTAGTCTACATAGTGATTACAGCATCGCTACGTTGCTGGCTGCGAATACATCGACTTTGGCATATGTATACGACGACGAAACCAAACGGGTCTCAGTCAGAACTCGTTGTGGAACGAGCTGCAAGATATCACCACTAAGCATACGTTCATGAGCTCAGGCGTGAGACGTACTGTAGATCAACTGTCCATGATGGTGGACAATGCGCTTGATCGCTCCCTCCTTCTCAAGGTGCCGGATCGCAAGCCTAGCAAGACTGCCGTTAATTTTGAGTCGCTCGATGAGGATGCTCTGGGAGATGAATCGGAAAGTCGGCGCTTCTTTGAGTATACGATCATAGGTGGCCTTGTCAAGAGTAACAGCGTGTTGTGCCTTGTCCTTAACTTTTCCTTTCGACCATTTCTTCTTCTTTGCGGCTTTGCCACCGCCGGATGATGTTGGTGCTGCTTTGGCCTTGGCCTGTAAATAAAGGTGTCAACACGACGCATCTAGACAGATTGAACGCCATCCGCCCCATTCCATTCCTTAGAATATCAAGAAACCACATCCACGAGGGAGATACAATCATACTCTTCCACAAGAAAAATGCTGCTTACCATACTATGAAGTGCCTCGTCGTCGTGAGCCTTCGTTCGTCGACGGGTGTCCGCTGGTCACTGCTCCAAACCGGACTTTGAATCCAGTCGGTGTTTGCCGAGACGAATGCCCTCTCCAAATCCTCAACACTATATAGTTATTTATCGGCCTGAATGTCATTCCCAAAGGATACCTTAGGACGTCCTCTATGACCATGTTCAATCAAGGCTTTCTACACCACAGATCTGGCTACTCGACTGTGTGCCCACTGCCCTCAGCCTCTGCCCTCAGCGATCCCAGTAATTCGCTCAAGCGCCTACGGAGCTTTTGGAGCAGCTCCTCGTCGTCCGGCTCGGGTGGAGGCTGCGCAAGATATCAATAGCATGATCTCGTGGGACAAAAGACCCCTACAAGCTGATCAAGGAGATACTGTGCCCCAAATTGCATCAGCCGAAGAACGTACGTAACGATAATCAGCAGATCGTCATTTTACCTCGACCTCGTCTATGGTCTAAGATGTCAGTAAGAATAGAGAATTCGTGTATGGCGGCGATGATACATACGAGGATGATAGGGCCCCTTTCAATCGATGGGATGAGTAGGTATTAGGGGCTTGGTGTCGACTGACCTGTTCATCGTGTGAGACACGAGTGTTTGTGTTTGTGATCCTTCTCAACATCGCCGCAACTTCGCAATCTTAATGCAAGTGTTCAAACTCGCGCCTACTGTCCAACAGTACGATTGGGGGAAAATTGGAACGTCCTCCAAGGTTGCAGTATATGCCCAGTCAGCCGGTATTTCCGGTTTTCATGTCGACGAATCGAAACCCTATGCCGAAGTGGGTGTCTACCAAATGATGATATTTCTCTTTCCCATTGATCTTGCGGAAGCTGTGGATGGGCACACATTCAAAGTCACCCTCTCTCGTCTTATCTTCTGGAGAAACACTCGCCAGCTATCTTTCCAAGAACCAAAATCTGATTGGCGAAAAAGTCTCCGCGAAATTTGCCGCCGACGATGGCAATCTTCCTTTCCTCCTCAAAGTATTGGCCATTGGAAAGGCACTCAGCATACAGAGCCACCCAGACAAGGCGACTGCAGAGAAGCTGCACGCACAACAGCCAGAAATTTATAAAGGTAATAAAACCCATGCCTGCTCCGAGTCCCCCAGCAGTACAACAGAGTTGAAGTTTTGATCGCGCAGATCCAAACCACAAGCCCGAGATGGCGCTCGCCATCACGCCCTTCACCGCGCTTTGCGGCTTTCTTCCGCTGGACAACATCGTCACGTACCTCAACAAAGTGCCCGAACTGGCCGCCCTGATTCCGAAAGCCATCTTGGACAACTTTCTCCGTATCTCGGCCACCACAGACCCCAGCGATCCCGTGGCGAAGCAGGCGCTGCGTGATTTGTTCTCCGCGGTGATGACCGCACCAAAGGAGTCGTTCACCCTGCAACTTACGGCGCTCACAGAGCGTTTCGAGTCGCGGCGCTCCGTGCATGTCGAAGACGAGGGCGTTCGCGAGCTCGTCTTACGTCTGAACAGCCAGTTCCCGAACGACATCGGCATATTCTGCTCGTTTTTGCTGAACTACGTCACGCTTTCACCGGGCGAGGCGATCTTCCTTGGCGCGGGAGAGCCTCATGCCTATATCTCTGGCGGTTAGCAATTCCTTCCATGTCTTTGGATATAATACGGGATGTTGATTATAAGCACACAACACGTCGCAGACATCATCGAGTGCATGGCCAACTCGGACAATGTCATCCGCGCCGGACTCACTCCAAAGTTACGCGACATCCCAAATCTAGTGGATATACTTACATATGCTGCTGCCCCCGCTTCCCGTCATGTCGTTGAGCCTCGCCCATTCTCGACTTCTTCAGCATCGATGCTTTATGATCCTCCGATTCCTGAGTTCAGCGTGGTGAGCATAACACTCACTCCGGGACAAACCGAGGGACACCGGGCAGTACATGGACCAAGTATTGCCATCGCAGCTGGCGGCAAAGGCAAATTACAATGGGCCGGTGGTTCCCTGGACATCAGTCGAGGTGAAGTTATCTTCGTCGGCGCGGACACAGCGATCGACCTGCTTTCCACCGGGCACGAGAAGCTCGAAATCTATCGAGCATTTGTTGAAGCATAATAAGGTGCAAACGAAGGCGTGGTGTCGTTGATGAAGGAAACGTCTTAACACGCCGACAGCGAGTAATCTTGTATCTGCCGTGTGGACCTCGCAAGAACCCTTGTAATTAATAGGCGAACATTCAGTCACTATCGCTACTACTGTCATTAGCAGCAGCCTCATCGTCATCCGTAGAACTTTCATCGTCGCTCTCTTCCTGGTGTTTCTTGACAGGCCCACCACGCATCGCCGCCATTTGGCCCGCAAGTGAATCCTCCTCCGGGTCTGAGATATCATCTTCCTTATGTTGCTCGTCTGCATTCAATGCCGTGAATTCTTCCACGCGTAACTAGTCGGGCGTCGGTGATCACGACGATGAAAATGTTATAAGAGTAACATACCTGAAGATCTTTTGCGCCATCCTCTGCTATGTATGTATCGCTCACCACCATGACACGCCAGGTGAACAGGCCGGTACCAGCGGGAGCCTGGAATTTGAGTTTGTACGAACGATAATCCCTCACGCTCGAAGGATCAGTAAATGGCACGTCGGTCACTTTTAAAGGAGGGACGACAAGCCGATCGCTCTTGACGTCAACGAGGATAATCCACCAACTGGGCTTGTGATCCTGGACATGTGACGTGTCAGCAAAGAAACCCTGAGAAGGGGAAAACAGCAGACCAGGGGCCATAAAGGTGCGTGACCGGAGCCGAGAATCGGTGAGGGGGACATGAGATCTTCGGCATCTCTTGGGTTATGGAGGAAAGCGTCGTCAAGACGAGTTTCTTCGTCGGCATCGATTGTTGGGCGATTCTCCGTCTCAATGGTCCCGTTTGCTGTGGAGGATGTGGTACTTTTGGGTGGGGAAATACGGAGCTTCATGACAAGATGTACCAATGCTTGGGGGGTCACGATGCGCTCGCCGATGACTAGGAGCAGGTTAGACAACACTCGAAGTAAGACGGTAATACGATGCACCTCTAAACCTGGCATCGAGTATTTCAATTCTTCCCCAGCGCTCCAAGGTTTTCCGCGCATCTGCGGCGTAGGCATTCTTCTGCTGATCCAACACCGTAATAACGTCCATGAAATCGCGGGAGATAGTCGGTATAGCACGGATTTCATCGTTCTTAAGGCCTGGTAACTGCGCCCATCTTGCACCTACCGAATCAGGTAGGATGCCTTGCGCTAAGTATGCATGTAGGCGCATAGCTGCGATGGTAGGTTGTGACCAATTGCGGGCAGTCGTGACCATAAGGAGGGCGTTGAGAAGATTTGGAATCTGACGGAGAACGTCCTCTTGGTCTGTGGACAGACTGAATGTCATTAAGCAAAGTCAATTCGGGAAACAGCGCACATTTCTGGAGTACCGGATCTCTGATGGGGAGACGTAGGAGGTGAGCATAGAGCAGAATAAGCGAAACCCAGCGTGCGTCGAGTTCGCCTACGGCGCGTTGAAATTGGTTCCGGATGAAAGCCCAGCGAGAACCAAGTTCCGCTTCAACGTTCTTCTCAAGGGTACGAAGGACGTCACTTGGCGCTGACCTTCCTGAGGCCATCCTCTGCCATTCTGTTGCGCGGCCAATTGCTGAGATGACATCATAGATGTCAGAAGTCTCGGTCAATGCCTTCCAGAAACTTGTCGCAGTCTGAGAAAAAACGCCATCCTTGGTTTTACTGCGGGATCCGAACCACCATTTACCCTAGGTTGCACGAAACGTCTCAATCTGACCTCACATCCTGAGCTAAGATGCAGACACATACCACGATGAACGGGAGGCCGACGCCAAAGAGAATTCCGTACGAGCCAAGCACCCAAATATTGTTATGCGCCTCTACGATCCAAGGGGGAAGTGCAATACCCATCGAGACTTCCTGTCGGCCATCCGGGTTTCCATAGTCCTGGAGGTTTTTCCGAATTGTCTCGTCTGTAAGGCTGCAACTGGGTTAGATCAAATCGACTCTGATAGATCACTGCGTACGATTTATAGGCTTTGGTTATCTCGACAAAGCGCGCGGCGACAGACTCAGCCGTGTCGTTTCCGGTGATCTTCACTTTGTCAGGATGGCTGACCAGAACTGAGCGAGGTGACGAGGGAAATAAAGATATGGAGGCTCACAATACTTTTGAGAGCTTTTTGAAGTGTGATTTGATGGCCGCCTCCGAAGAACTCTAAAGATGAACGCGATATGAGAAACTGCACACTATAACGTCGACATTGTGGTCGAAAGCATCTGCAGCCAGTGGCAAAGCGGTAGATTGAAACCAACACTTACAGTCTTTATTCCCAAAATCTCGAAGGGATCATAGATTTTATTGTCTATCTTTGTGTTCGCGACCCTGTATGCCAACAGACTGAACACAGCCCAACCGGAGATTACGAAAAGGCTTCTGTAGAGGTGGTCAGAACAGAGCTAGTGGCATGACTAACATGGTACGCACTTCTTTGTGATATTAGGTCGAATGAAACCGCCCTTGCCGCGTTTCAGAATACGGTTACGCTTGTCGACACACGAGGAGCACTCGCAAGCGGTTGTGGGTATCTCCGGTCCTGAATGCACGCCACGATACTCAGAGGGCAGATTCAAAGATATGTTGTACTTACTCGGGGTTAAGGATATCTGCGAGATGGTGACCGGAACAAGGATCATAAAGAGGACCGTGATTATGAAGAAGAGGGCCATGTGGCCTGTCTCATCGTAAGTGTAGCTCGCCATTGTGGGCGTAAAGTATTGAAAGTTGGAGTGCTAGTAAACAGACCAGCCGCTGCCGAGACTCGGTCGCTCAGGTTTGTTCGAAGGAGGGGACGAGCGAAGTGGTGAATGAATGAATCAAGTCAAGTCGTGACGTGGGCTGCTGCTCGCTTATGTCATCGCATACCCTCCTTTCATGCGAATACGCATCTTGTCCGAGACGAATCTGCCCAGCGTCAGGTCTTGGTTCAATGTCGACAAAGAGAACTCCCTAGCATCGCTCAAGTCCAGCTTATGCGCATCTGTCCCTGCCCTGCGGGATGCACACATTCCCGCTGCCGAGCTCGTCCTCATCCTCGATGACTTTGAACTACTCGACGATTCTCCAGTCCGCATCCTTCGCGACGGGGATCTTATTTGGTACGTGGATCAAATCCATCTCCCCCTACGTAATTGACCTTAGAAACAGCCTGCGTCTTCGTACGCATCTACCCAAGCGCAAGGCAGAGGTGCTTGAGGGTGCTCCACCGAAAAGGCACAGGCCATTACGCACCGCCACCGATGACGGCGCAACGGTTCAAGCTCCCGGTAGAAGCGGAATCCTTAATCGGGCACCCGGGCACCTTGGTAAGGGAATATCAACACAGTCGTCTTCTTCCTCAACAAACTCGAGCTCGAAGACGTCTTCCTGTGACACTTCTTCCAACTCCGAGTCTACCTCTACCTCAGAATCCAGTTCAGACTCAGACTTTGATTCAACCTCTTCTGATGATCACCCACCTCATCCCCATCCTCCACCGTCGTCCGAACCCCCAAGGAAGACCCGTCATCAAACGTACGTAACCTTTCCACTGTCTGTCGAGAATTCCATCTCTCAGCTAGGTTCGCCCCATAGGCCTGCCCCAGTACCACCAGGATCTGGGAAACCGGGGACCCATGCACGCAATGAACGCCGTCGGAGGAAGCGTCTCGCGGAGCGGCAACTTAATGTCATACCGCCGGTTCCAACGGGTAGCTCAAATGCCATACCACTTGGCATTTCTACCTCTGTAGACCCGCCTGAACCGATGATGATGTCTCTAAAGAATAAAAATAAGCGACGGGGTTTCAAGAATACCGCGTGCATGCTATCCCACATCACATTTCAGGACAATGACGTCGCACCGAGTCCACCATCGAAACTTATACCTCCCAGTCAGAGGCACCAGCTTCCTCCGGGGCTATTTGTAACGAGTGTGGATGTCGAAGCGGATGTGTCGCCAATGTATGGCAAACAAGTCCGGGATCGGAAGCGGAAAAAAACAGAGAGGGATTCGTACGGACAAGAGGAGGCCGATATCGTTCTCGATTATACCACGATTCCTGAGGAGGACAGCACCGCAGCTACTTTGGTGCCGGATTACACGAGGCTGGAGAAGGCGTGGGTGAACGCGCCACTACTGACAGAGAAGGCTGCACTTCCAATCGGGTGTGTCGTCGGGTGGCAGGTACGTAAATCCCTGACGTTTTATATGAGTTATTCCTTACGAGGTGTAGGAACTTGGTATAAATCCGACTACACTTACACCCGAAACGATGTTATTTGTTGCACGTGTGGTAGCGAGCGGGGAAAGTGGTGCAGTTGTTGTACGGCTTCGTCGTCCTGGATTGGGTATAGTTTCATTCGCAGGCGGCGACTTGGAGGACGAGGAGGAGGAAGAGGAGTTTTCTTGGGCCCAAATTCTAGAGATGAACTGGCGGCTCGTCTCTAATTCCAATTAAATTCGTCAAAGAAAAAGCACGACAAAAGGTTGTAATTCGTCTTGACTCTAAAGATCGCACACCACTCGTCATGATAGAATTAGCATCTGATGACGTTGATTGTCATAATATGAGATTGCAATATCTATAACATGCAGGCAGAAGACAGCAGATCATGAGCATAAACTGGTGTGTGTCTATTAGTAGTACAAATTAGAGTACGTGAATTCTACATTTTGAGGGCCATACAACGAAGGCTGGCTGGACGTGTCATGAGTGACCTAGGATGTGTAACGCAACTCCTCGCTCGCGTATCCAAAGGTCGTTAAAGATGATTCGAAAGAACCGTAGAAACGTGAATTGGGTTTATGGGCTATGTGATCCTGAAGATGTCAAAGGATCAACTTCGGATGAGGGCCCTGACGACCACGGTGAGACAGAGTCGTCGAGCATAATGCCTGAGATCCGGTTAACGATGGACTCAGGGTATTGTCTATGATCTCGTAAATAGACGTCAATCAAGGTGATGGTGACACATACCGTTCCTGGACCCGTCTGATGAGCGAAATTGCCTGATCGCGGTTACCACTACCGAGCTCTGCACGGACCATCGCTTCCCATGTAGATGGCTAAGGAGCACATCAGCGGAGGGTTGTGATTATACTCTTAGAAGCTTACTTCGCGATATACGAATTCGTTGGGCGAGATGCGCCGCGGCACAGAGGTATCATGGGGTGCGTGATTATTCGGTGCAGCGACACCAACAGGGGGGTTTGCCAAGGACTCGAAAACCACCCGCGCTTGCTCGATATCTCCCGCTGCAGCGTAGCCCCTAATAAGCAGGTTTGCTATATAAGCCGTCATGTGCACGCCAGATCGCTGGAGGCGCTCGAGGTAGGTGGGTACGAGATCTGTGCGGCGTAGCGTAACGAGCACGTTGATAAGGGCTTCAAATGCAACAGCATCCGGAAGTCGCGTCCTACTAGCCAAGGTGCTTGGGTGTTTCTCGATCGAGTCGAACAACGCAGTTGCCTTTTCAAGGTCTCTACCAACGCAGCCATAGGCATTGATGAGCGCCGCCCAGTGAGAGCCCTGCACAGCTACACTCTTGTCTTTGACGAGTTCGGAGAATGTCTTCTCCATGGCCTTGATGTCAACAGGTGCAATTGTGCCATGACAGTCAAGAAGAAGCTAAATCCGCTCAAGGGTCAGCATCTCTTCGCTAAGATGAAGATGGATAATCATGCCTTGTAAGAATGTGCAGTCGGCTTGATCCCAGCGCTGACCATGCGATTATAGTAGTGTAGGAATCGGGTGCGATTGGGTTTAGTCTGAACGTAGAATTGCATCATAGTATTAAAAGGAGGGACGCGGGGACGGAAGTTACGCTGGGCAGTCATTTCCTCGAAGAGTGTTTCGGCTGAGGCGCTGTCGCCAACACGGCAACAAGCAGCAATGACCGCGCCGTATGTGATTGACGAAGGGGCGATGCTGGACTTCTTCATGCCATGGAAAAGTTCCAAAGCATAATCCGCCTTGCGTGCCTTGGCGAGCTTCGATATCGTGGTGTTGTAGAGAAAGATGTTGGGGTGTACGCCGCGCGCCTGTGATTCGTGGAAGTACTCCAGCGCTCGAGCGGTGTCGTCTGTCGTGTCTTTGACGCACTGAATCAATGCGCCATACGCATCCGCGGTCGGCGTCATACCCTGCTGAAGTAGGCGCAGGCGATGGGCATCCGCTGACAAGGCATCACCAGCATGGCCCCTCGCGATTATCATGGAGTTCTCAACGGCGGCCCAACCGTCCAACCGTACCCTCTTGGACGAATGCTGCAGTGAGATTATGTTCTGTGCAATGCCATATAAATAGTCGACTTTGTCCATTTCGCCGGCACGTCCGAGACCTTCGATGAGGCGACCGACAACTTCAGGGGTAGGGAAGATGCCTTTCCTTTCGCCATGCTCGAATCTTTGAAAAGCCGTGAGGGCCGACTCGTCTTTTCCGCGGCGCATATTCAGCTCGTCGATGTAACGACTTTGGTAGTCATCAATCCTCATCGTCCCCGTGTCGATTGAGGCCATATTCGGAGTAAGTTGAGGGGGAGGGAGATCCGCTGGTTGAATGTAAGCGACAGTCTCGGGGTTAACAAGTAAGGCAGAGAAGTCTGGACCAAGATATTCCATGAGTGCCGTGGTCTCCGTAGTGCCCTTTTGGTCTATGACAGGATGAAGGAGGTTGTGCATCACCGCCTCCGAAATGTGTCCAGGATCGATGCCGAGTCGTGCCATGTCCGTGAGAAGAGAAAGCGCCTGGGCGACACCACCGTCCTCCGACATGGATCCCCCATATGTGCCGATCGAAAATGCCAATGCTTCCCAATCTTGAGTAGTAAGCTCCGTAAGTTGGTCCTGACGCTCTTGTGCCAGTCGATATGCAGTCAAGAGCGCATGAGCAAGTTGTTGGGTGATGTGCATCCCACGAATCGCCCAAACTTTCACAATGCGCAACACAGACGAGAGGGAGACAGGCCGGGGAATGCCCTTATCAAAAAGCACCATATCCGAGACCGAGCGAATGAGCTCAGGGCTCTCATCGGGCAACGCTTGGTGGGGTGCCTGTACAGGCCAGACAGCCCCGTCTGCACGAAAAGCGGCCAGTTGTTCGATGAGGTCGATCGCTTTCTCAACGCAACCGTATTTCGCATACATTCCAATGAGAACCTGGGTAGCCTCATTCCCATGCGTAGTGGTGAGGACAGCACCCCAACCCTTACGTGGGCCGAGGGCGGAGAGTGCTTGATCCAGAAGAGAAATCGCCCTTCCTGCATCGACGTCGTGTGTTTGTAGATATCGGATGTTGGCAAAGTATGTGATACGACGCATAGAGTTTGGCAACTTGTCCGGACGGGCGGAGTAGCGCGCATACAGGCGGTTAACGTCATCGACACGATCTAATTCGCAGAGTTGATTAAGGACGTCTCCCCAAAAGCCGATAGTCGGTTGCGGTGGTTCCAGCGTGGGTGTCCATTCGCCATTGATATGTTTGCCTTGATCGAGAAGTCGTTCGAACCATGAAATAGCGCTGGAGGGGTCACCCATCAAGCAGAAACCGCGCACAATGACGGAGTAGGTGGACATTGCTGGGGCGGGGACATCTTTGGGACCAAACTCTACTCCGGCTTCTGTGTCAAGCATCTCACCAAGCAGGTCCAGCGCAGCGCCGGGATTGACTGCACGCAAGTATGCGTTAATCATGCTGTTCCAAACACGGATATGCCCTGCTCGTGCAGACGCCAGGTTCCCTTCGTCCCATGAAACTTGGCCTCGGGTACAGACATTGCGGAACTCGTCAAAGACGACACGTGCACCCTCGACGTCATTAACGGACATATATACGTCGAGAAGATGGGCATAAACAGAGGCATTAGACTTGTGAACACCTTGCCCCTCGAGGCGCGTGAAAATGCGAATGGCTTCCTTGACATTTTGATGGCGCGCACACGAGTCGAGGAGTGCCGCGTACAGCGATGCCGGTAAAAAATTGGCGCGATGGGCTGAGGCAGTGGTGAAGAGGCGTAATGCCGACGGGAAATTCTGTTCCCCACGGAGGACCTCGATGCGTCGCTGGTCGATGAAATTCTGGGCATGATCGGAAAGACCCAATGCATGGCAATTCTCGATCCGCTTGGAAATGGTTTCAACGAGCCAGTAGACTTCTGAATCACGTGTAGTGAGCACGTTGATGAGTGTCATGTAGGTATGGACGTTTGGCAGGATGGATCGTGTAACCATGTCGTTGTAAGTCTGCAAAATCTCCGTTGGTTGTTCATGATAACTGCGAAGAGCGACGAGCTTCTCAAGAACGCTGTTCCACTGATCAACAGTGGACTCGTAATCAGGTTGTCGCAACTTGAGGAGCTCTGCGCGTACTTCGAACGGATCCAGACGATGCGGAACAGAAGCAATCGCGGGTGCTGGTGTAGCAGATCGGGAGCGTGGAGCTGGGGGCTGGGGACGAGGTTCCGGAGCAAGAACTGATTGTGGGTGAGCCGAATCCGTCGGGTCGATTGGTACAGTGGGATGAGATGGTGGGGAGAGATCATCGAGAACACCGGAGACGGAAACGGTGGAAGCTGTAGAGTTGCGACGGACAAGACACGGTGTAGGCGGACGTGACCGAAGCTCCGAGTCCTCCAAAACACGCTGAGGACGGTGTGAACCAGTGAAGGCGTGATGCAAACGCGCGTGTTGCTGGACGGCCTTCAAAACGCCGAAACTTTTCGCGCGTTCCGCCGTCGCAACAGCGTCAGACCCGAGCGAAAAACTCTGGCTACGGTTGCGCTGCTTCCGCGCAACGCGGGTTGACTTTGTTACAGCTTGGGGAAGAGTTGGTCTGGGCTCATCGACATCATCTGGGTAGGTAAGACCTGTGTCCGTGGAAGATGTATTTGCCTGTGCCACAGCACGGCCCGGTTGCTTAGTGTAGCTATGAGGTGCCGAACTGGAACGAGGCTGAGGAAGATGACTCACCGTGAAACTCGAGTAAAACCGACTACCAGGATGAAATTTAGCCCCATTTCCAGCACCAGGCTGACCGTGCCCCCAATTTGAAGACCCAGTGCTGTTATTCCAAGAGGCTAAGCTGGTTGTCGAAGATTGGGACGTGCCAGTTTGAAAACCGAGGACATTCCGAAGGGTATGACCAGCTTGATTCTGTGCCGCGGCGACGGCGCGGGTCGTATGATGAAAGATCTGATTAGCTACCTGGGGTAGCATACTCGAGTGGGCTCGTCAGATGCAAGCTGCAGGAGAGAGAGATGGTGATGGACGGGGTTGAGTGAGCCGTTGCCGATTCGCCGTTCGGACGCGTCGACCGCCATTTTTATTTTTATTTTAGATTTCCCCGTTTGGGTAGATGACTAATATACAACTCAGTCTAACCGGGCCGCCTTCCCGCTCTTGTAAGAGGCTGGCTCTGGCTCGTCATCGAACAGCCTCCTGATCACCCAGAACACGACCAATACGCCCGCTGCAAACAAACTCAGCGTAGCCCATGGATGCTCGCTCACTACCCTCTCAACAGCAAGCATTTTTTTGTTGATATACTAGACATTCGTGAGGACTGATTACCACCCTGAACATGGAGGGAACTTACACGGGCAACACGTTCCACGATATTCTCAGAATGTCGTACTCTCAAAACGTCCTGCATCGCGTCACCTAGTGCAGGTAATATGCTTGCATCATCCAGCGTCAAGCGACTACCAGCTCTGGTGGTATCAAAGTACACCAATTTCTGTGACACAATCATTAACAAGTCCACAGAACAGACAAACGGTCACAGACGAACATACCGAATGGTCTACAATGACAACCTGTCCTGGACTTTGAATACTGTACATACTCTTGAGCCAGCTCGTCCATCGTTCCTGATCCATCCAGGCAAACACGACTTGCCGCGCCCCATACGTCGGCGCGTACTGAGCAGCACCGTTCCTACGCCATTCAGTAGCGAGCCCACGAACTTTCTCGACAACTTGATCCCGCTCTGCTCCGGAGGTTGCAGCAGAAACCAAGACAACAAGTGGCTTGGTCTCCGCGTTCATGACCTCCTGGAATGATGCCTCACCAAGCTCTATAGCTAATGGCAAGCGGTGCGTCTTTAACCATTGCCAGAGCTCGTCAACACTCGTCCGCGCGTTAAACAGACGTTGAGCCGCAGCACTCGGGTCACCATCTTTCAACGCTATCAGAGAGAAATCGGAGGTGACGGGGAGCGAAAAGTGAGTAAAGAATTTGGGGTCGCTGGAAATGAATAAAGGAGGTGATCCCAGCAATGGACGTGCGGCTTGTGAAAGACTAGTCTGTTCACTAATGAGCAAGTGGCATGGTTAAAGTAATATATATGGGCTCACGGGAAGTGACAGACCGGGCGCATGCAAGGCGATATACAGTGCAGAATTATCTTTCACGGCTTGCTCAAAATCAGCATATCCTAACTCTAACAATACCCTATCATCTCGATCAGCGCTATTCCTGTATATAAAGTGCAGCTGGTGTTCAGAAACTCACGGTTTAACTGCCCTCTGAGCCCATTCTTTTAACGGCCCGAGTCTGCGACTCCCCGAATATTCGGTCTTCTTTCCCAACGTAGGGTAGTAAAATAACATGGGGAAACCAGTCACACCTTCCGAAGTGCAGAACGACTTATAATCTTCGCAGTTCACTTGAGCCACTGTAACGCTATGTTGAAGTTCTTTGGCGAGTTGTTCCCAAATTGGCGCCAATTTTTGGCAATGTCCACACCTAACCACGAGTATGTCACTTCGGGAGGCATCTCTGGAGATAGCAGAAGACCCACCACGGCGCAAAGAATTTTACAAAGACATCGCCACCCGCAACAACGCTCGAAAACGTCTCCGGTGTGAGAGCGAGTACCTCTCCACGAGGGTTTTGATCGCCGTGCGACGTTTGGAGGTCATGTTCAATTAGTTCTGGAGGTGGCGCACTGCGGGAGGGCTCAGACACTCCCGTATGTTGGTTGATGAACTTTACGATTCGTTCGTGGCTGCGTGCTCCCTTGAACGTGATTTTGAACTCGCCATCATGATACAGATTCATTTGAGGATAACCATCGACACGATTTGAATGGCATAAATCTGGACATTTCAGACTAAGGACCAGAGCCCCTTGGTAATAATAATAATAATGGACGTACCACCGAAGGCAACACAATCCACTTGCGCAAGATTCACGTCTGATCCTGTGTAATCTTCAACAAGGGTGTCCCATGTCGGTGCAAACTCCCGACAGTGGTGGCAATAAGGGGAGAAATGTTCAATGAGCCTGGGCCAGCCAACATTAGCAAAGTAAACGGATGACACATCAAGCACTAACCAGTAACCCTTCGCAATAGTCTTGCCAAAGCTTTCTGGAGTCAGAAATTTGTGTTCTACGCTCTCTACAGGGAGTGCAAATGCGAGGGAGGCGATAAGTAACGTGAAGGAGAAGGGTTGCATCAAGTGTGGCAGTATCGTAACCGGGACGGTGGATGATGACTTTGTAAGCCGGGCAAGCGACCGTGGGAAGATCCGACAAATGGAAACCTATGCTTATCCACATTTCTCCTCGACGGTCCATGTCGCCCTCTTCAAACATGTGAGAAATGCGGCGAAGCTAAAGGCGCGCATCGTACGTGCGAGCACCTTGGAAGGAATAGAGGGAGACATGGAACGTGAGGCGGTCAATTTTGCCTTCGTCGATGCCCGGGTGGTGTGTCATAAACGGGTTTCTTCATGGACTGTGCGATTGAGCGTTGCTGCACGCAGGTAACAAGCGTGTTACACATTCAGACAGCTATCGCTCAGGCCCTTCTATCTGCGACACAAAATACGCTGAGGACCAAGACGGTACACTCAGAGGTTATCTGGGCATTGAACCCAAGCAACAACGTGAGCCTTCTCGAGAAGGTCATATCTCTTTGCTAGGCATCGAAAGGTTGCTCCCCTTAGATCACTGAAGCTTTACGTCGCTATGGCGTTTCTGATGATAGTACTGCCCTCCTCGTTATTCGAATCCATCCTCTCGAAACCTCGGACGTCAAGAGCAGAATGTGTGCCGTAGTTGAAGGCACTCTGGTACCCATCTCCGAACTTGAAGGTTTAACAGATTGGATCGCCGTGAAAAAGGCGAGTGGATTATCCATATTCAGAGTCATACCTAATCCTACGCGTCGGCAGTACAACAAATTGAATGGGGACCTTGCCATCCGGGAAGCCCAGCGTGACCCAAAGAGTGAACATCACTTAATTGATGAAATTGTCATAAGTCTTGTAGCGATGAAGAGCGTTGCTGCGTAACTTGGACGAGAAGCTAATCATGAGAGACTGAGGCTGTATCTTAATGTCAATGTTGTAAGGTGTGTGTCGTTGATCGCGAAAACCGCAGATTCGAGGGGTATTGGCCGACGCCGACATGATCCCCCACGTCAACTGCCTCTCGCCTCGCTCGTTATCGCCTCGTTCCTGCGCCCATCTCCCTTTCATCGCCTTTGTCCTCGACCGCACGCCACAGCCTTCTCGACGCCCACTCGCCCACCAAAGGGCCTCGCATCAGCCTCGCGGCCACACTTGTGGCTTTGTGCCGGCACGCTGGGCCACCCGTACTAGACTCGTCTCTTCGCGTTTCGGTTTTCGTGCTCGGGTATCGTGTTCTGTTGTTTAGATCTTACCATACGCTACTACTTTTTAGAGGCTCGGGCTCTGGCTTTCGAATGTGACTTCTCTTTCGCGTTTGCTCCTCTCTCTCCCTCTGCGTGCCCTCAAGAGTCGCCTTTATCTTGTGGCCACCTCCCTCTTTCGATCCGGTTTTGACAGTGAACGCGAGCTACCGGGCCCGTCAGCGTTCGATCTCGTGCTCGCTCATTCTGTCACCTCCATCCTTCCCTGCCTCAAAAGTCCCTCACGAACTCGTGGACGCCCTTCGCGTCCGCTTCAATGTAGTAACCTCCAGTCACACATCGAAGGACGTAATGTTTTCAGCCTGGCGAGCATCCCTGCAATGTTCGACATTCGCTTCATGACAATTTGCATGCACTCTTGTTACCCAAGTCAGCGGAGGCTGTATAATCCCAACACACTAACATTATAACTCATCTCTCCAAGAGTTATCCTCCAATGGCAAGCACAAAGCAGGCGTGGTCCCTGTGAATAGGTACTCACACTTCTCTAGCTCAGCCACCGTTAACAAAGCATTCTCCGTCCCACAAGTCAGGTCAAGCTGTGGGCCATTTTTAAGACCGGCAGTAGTCAAGGAATCGAAAATACAACACCTTCACGCTGCGCTCTGGTCCATTCCAACACCTTGCGCCGTGGCTGTACATTTGTGTGGAGTAATATTCTTCGGAGCCTTCCATTACATCAGGAGAGGGATTCCATGATGCGAATTTCCTGTCCCATAAATGTGTCAAGATGGCGCACATCGATTCAATCTGAGCTTCCGCACCCGAGGCTGAACGACGATCCCCCATTTTTTGCCTGCTGCTTTGCCTCTTTGAACAGACACACCTCATACTCGTAGCTACAAACGTGGTGAGAGACGGGAATATTCATTTTGATTGACAAGACGTACTCTCCCGTGTCTTTTTTTAGGCATGTGTTATGCAGCTTCTTCCACCCACCCTCCGCACCGTATCCGGTAGGATCGAAGAGGTCTAGCAACTCTTCCTTGACCTCCTCCAAATGCTTCTGCGCAACATTGAGGTTTTTTTCTGCGTCGTTGAGTATCTCCCGTGCTTTGGCAGCTTCTGTGAGGCCCATATTCAGTACGAACACAAAACCAACAATACTAGATCAACCTGAGGCTGCGGTGGAAGAACCCCTGGCAATACCAAGGATTTGTAACGACGATACAAGGGTATCACGAAGAGCCTCATAGTGTGGAATCAGAAAATCTGGGAGGTATGCCTCGATGTTATGTGCTATAGGGCGTATCATTTGTCTGCAGACTCTGGGAAGTCTATGCAAGTACGCACCAGGGTAGATAGAAGCGGAGTCATCGACATATGAATCGTGTTCCATGAGCAGGGAGACGTGGTCGACCTTCAGGAGTTCATCAAGTTGTTGCTCGAGCTGTTGTACGGACCATTCGCCTTCCTCTAGCTCTTCAACCTCGTCTGTTTGGGACGTTGCTTCTTCTTCTTCGTCGATCCCTTCTTCGCGTTCAGCCTCTCCGATATGCGGCAAACCCGCGAGATACTCCCAACCGCGTACTGCTTCGAGGACTGCCATGTCCTGATAGTTTGGATTGTAACCGTGACGAAGGGTGTTAAGAATGTCACTTAGTTGTTTTTCACGCTCAAGGTGTCTTTTGTGCTCTCGCTGAAGAGACTTGAGAGCATTGTGATGGGTGACAAGAGAGGAATACAACGCTTTGGGACGTGTCACTAGTGTTTCAAGAAGGTGCAACAACGGGACGTACGTGACTTCTTCTTGTGTTCAAGAGCCTCCGCAGAAAGTGCTTCGGTTCGATCCACAACGTCTGTGATAAATGAGAAAAAGTCAAAGATGTGATGCGGCGAACGCACCTTTAAGCCGGGCAACCTCCTTCTCGCGCATCTCAATCTCTTTCTGGGAGTTCTCAATATCGGCTTGTAACCGCTTCTTCTCTTTCTGTGCAAAGGCAATGTACGTCGAGCGGATTTTCGAACCCTGGACACTATATGAGAACAATGAGACGCAAATTTTCATGGCAGTGCTCACAGTTTTCCGAAGCTTTCGTGCAGCGTCTTGCTTTTGGCGATATACTTCACCCTCTGCCGCGCACGTGTTCTCGCATACACTAATAGGTTCATCAGACCCATCACAACAAGTCGGCTCTAACGACGCGTCAGGAAACAGATGATACCACAGGGCAGACAAGGTGGAAATAACTGACCACACAACCCGTCATTTACACGCGAACTTGGGATGTTTGCACCGATATGACCTTCATTCGCGCAGTAGAAGGTATTGTTCGGACACGCACTCGTTCCTGGTTCAGCTTGTAAGGTTTTGGCGAAACCATTGCGAAAAGGGTGGCACCTGGTTCATCGCTTCCATCTAGACAGTCACAATAATCATCATTCACGGCTGTCCATGGAATGGTTTTGACGCCATCTAGACAGGTCCACGTAGTTCCCTTGGGCCTATACTTGGAAAGCAAAGACGGGTGAACCCCACGAGTCTGTGGTACTCCTGCGGCCAAACCGAGGGTCAGGACAGAGGAGATCAAGAACAGCAAGGAGCGCATGAAGAAGAATATTAATGCAGCAAGCTGCTGCTGGTTTCGACCATTTTGCGTGAACCAAGTATTTACTATTATTTGTTACTATAAGTCCCTTGGTCTTTCGAACCGACAGAGACGTTTTATCGATTCTTCTAGATGCCACGACACTTAAAAGTCACTTCTCCCCTTGACATTGATCAGATAGCAAAGCTGGTCATTCAACCTATACCCTGTGAATGGAAGGGTTGTATTGCCACACTCAATAGCTGGTCTACACTTCAAAAGGTAGGAAAATGGTTTTGTAATATAATTTGTTTCTGTTTGAAATGGATGGTGCTATATCATGGCCTTTGTTTTAACCAACTGTGCTCAATAACAAGTTGTATTGATGAAGTTTAGCATTTGCAGATGCACTGCAAAATTAATGCAAGTAACTCAAAGCTCAAGGTAACCCTTCTACCCAATTATGCATTCTTACATTCTGACTTCTTTAGATGATTGCATGTCAGATTAGTGGATGCTCAGACCCTGAGCATCAATCACTTGTAATACTTGAAGAACATATCAATGAGTGCCACCTTAATTTCATACATACACCTTGTCCTGCCCTAAGAAAGTCCTTTTCTCTTCTAACTTATCTTATTATCTTACAACATATGACATTTATAGGCTGTCTCTATACAGCAGCAGCTTCTCAAGGCCATCAAACTCATCTTTTATCAAGGCACTCAAAACTGCTCCAGATTGATTCTCAAACTCATACTTTTAAACCATTGACAACACCTTTAGCATATAGACTATACTCACCAGCACCTCTACCCACAAATTCAAGATTTCCTATCTATAAGCCAGTCACTAATACAACTAGCAAGTCAGTTGGCAAAGGTTTAAATAGGTATAGGTGCTTAGTGTTTTTACATAAGGGGTTATCATTGACTTGAGCTAGTCTCACAGAGTCTATCAGTTCATTAAAAATATCACAAAGCTCAGACAAGCCAAAACAACAAATTGTACAAAGTCTTATGGCCTCATCAACTCTTAAATGTCATATATCTGAACTTGATAAGAATTCACCAAAATATATATTTACTGACTTGTCTTCTATTGATACCTTACATGTTCAGCAAACTCATAATTTCTCTAACCCCCTGATATGTCCTATGTTATCTGCACCACCTCCTTGGAAGTTAGATGTAGATGGGCCAATTGGCACACCACAGACTGTTGGATATAATGCATTTTTTATATTACATGAATAGTTACTGATAGATGAAAGAGTGGCATAGATGTAGTGAAGAATGTGACTTGGAATGAGGAATCCCCCTGGCCTGCGCATATTATTTGAGTGTAACCTCCCACAAGCACTTATGCATCAAATCATTGTCACCAATCTTCGCCACCTTCATCCTCTCGCGGTCCTTCCGAAGGCGGCCACATCGGAACGTTCAGCTCTGCAAACACGTCTCCACCTCCACTCTCCCCTAAACCCCCAGGCGTCCACGTCTGCGGGCTCTTTGCTTTCAAATGGTCAATGACACGGAAGAAGAGTGACTCTGCTGCGGAACTTGCATAATCAGATATATCTGCTAGGTGCGGTGGTACAGCTGGCGATACGAAAATGGGTGGCTGGTCGATGTTAGATGTCGAGGAAGACGAAAAGGAGACACGCTGAGCATAGATAAGTCTGAAAAGCGGTTCAGAAACATTTGCGAAAGAGTAAATGGCGTTAAGGTAAGGTTCGATCAATGGCTGGGGGTCTTCGCCATCCGTGATTGGAATCGTGACATAGACTACATCTAGATACGGTTAATGAGTCGACAATATACAATATTGTAAGGGAGGTCCTTACATTTACCCTGAGGCGCAGAAAGGGTGCCGGCGCCTGTGATAAAAACCTGCGCTGCTGTAGTCGACGATCCACCCTCGACGGAGCATGGCGGGAAGATGATGATAGATGTGTCCACCAATGGTGCTTCTGCAGATGCTTTTGTCTCTGTCATAGGCTCGGCACTCCGTCCACTTGCGTCTTTGTCTGGTGCAGAATCGTCCGCACTCGGCCCTTCCTCTGAAGATAGCGCTGGGGGAAAAACGATCGGTTGGTCGATGATGGCAATACATCTCGCGATAAAGGATATGTGAATATCCTGCGCCTTCGTCGGCGATGGTTGTAATGACAGAGGTAGTTGATCTTGAGCGGCAATTAGAACATCCGCAGTGAGGGGTTCGGGGAAGTCGTCCAAATGCGCCACAAATTTGTCTCCTGAGGCTGGAGGTGGGGTGATATTCTCGGTCTTCCTATCCAAGATATACACGCCGCCGTTGACAGCAGAGATGCGACAGAAACCTTGTGCAATTTCCCCAAGCCCGCCGTAATGTCCAACGAGGAAAGGAGATGCTCCATACCGGCCTGCAGATTGGAGGTAGCTGCGCAAGCGGGTAAGTGCGGGAAGAGTCCCGTCTGCAACCACCTCAACCGTTGTCATGTGTACCATGATAAGAGTATGAATAAGGCGAACCTGTGGCTGAGGAACAAAATGCAAGGGCATAGACGATCGCATCTGCTATCTCCTGGGTAAGGGAAAACTTGGACTGAAGGAACTCCGGAAAGGGGGTCTGCTCGTAGCCTCGCAACTCATTGGAGCCCTCAAACTCTCCCGACGCAAATACAAGAAACCGCATTAGCCTGCGCTTTTCAATAAGGCTCAGAGAAGACTTGAAGACGTCCTCTTTGCTTCCGGGAACGTTCTGGAGTCCATTGCGACCGGAATAGATGCCTACGCGCTCAAGAAGGCGGTAGCCACCATAGCGTGAAACACCCGACGCAATGAGAGAGGAAATGAGGGAACCGACTGAAGGAATCAGGGAGGGTGCAAGAGAGATGGAATAATGACGCGAGTGGTCAGGCACACCGGGCGACCGTGATACGAAAGTGAATTTGGTGCGCTGAGCAGCAAGGTAACTAGATAAATTTTCAGGGGGTTCGGGTGTTGAGCGACTGTCAGCCCATCGAGCCAGTTCGTCAAGGGTAAGGTTGGCCTCCTCTCCACCGTAATAGGGATTAGAATCGAGATGAGCGACTGTCACACCCGCTTTAGACAATGCGCTGGGGTGATTTAGCGTTATGCTGGAAATAAGTATATTACTCACGCAGCAGTAATCGATTCCACTAGGCCAGTACCGAGTATTATCACGTCAAAGTTCCCCTCGAGGTCGGACATCGGGTGCAGGAAGCGGGTGTCGACTGCGGCTGGGAGATCGGGATCTGGCTGACGTAATGGCACCCAATTTTTCACGGGCATCGTTGGGCACTCCCTACTCATCTGTCCTTCCACGATGGCCAAACCCGACAAGAAGACGGAAAAGAGGGCAGAAAAGAAGATAACCAGTGCCCCAAAGACAGAGGCCAAGGCCAAGGCCAGCAAAAAGGCCGTCGACGGCAAAAAGACCGTTTCAACCGTACCCAGCGCGAAGCACAGTGCGCCAATCTCTTCGAAGGAGATTCTCGCTCAGGTATGTATTCATCTCTAATAATGTCTTGAAACCTTTTCGCTCATGTATATACATATCCTTTTCATACATTTGGACAGGCCCAACATGGAAACAAGAAAAAAGGGAGGAAAGATGAATCCAGTAGCGACTCATCTTCTGAGGATGACAAGCCAGCATCACCGGTAAATGGAAAGGTGTGTGTCACAAAGCGAACTCTTTCTCCGAATCCAGCGATAGCAGATCTGACGTTGAGCCCACAACTAAGGCCCCTACTACTAAAACTGGGACCACCAAAGCATCTTCCTCTTCAGAGTCCAGTGACAGTGACTCTGAAGAGTCTCCGAGATCAGTCCCCAAAGTCATCCCGAAGACAGCTCCTTCAAAGACACTCTCCGCGAAAGAACCGAACGACGGTGACAGCGATGAGGACTCCGATAGCGAGGACGCTGACGAGAAACCACCTATACCAGCAGCAAAGGCAGCGCCTCTTAAGGCTGGCGCTAAGGGGGCTGGCCCCACACGACCCACTGTATCCACGTCTGCCACTGTGAAGGCCCTACCTGCAAAAGCTACCCTGGCGAAGGTCACAGCTGTGGCAGCGTCCAGCTCGAGCGAGGAATCATCATCAGAGGAATCATCAGAGGAAGAATCATCAGAGGAGGAGTCTTTCGCTCACAAAAACGCCCCTACTAAGCCCGTAACAGCGAAGACTCCTGCTTCGAAACCTGTTCCCAAGTCTACTGATTCTGTTAGTGAATCGGACTCTGACGAGGATGAATCTTCGGATCCCGAGCCTGGCGTCACGAAGGACAAAAAAGAGAGCGAGTCCGAAAGTGAAGAGTCCGCTTCCGATTCTAAATCGAGTTCCGAAGACGATGAACAGGACAAGGATGTCGAGATGGCCGATGCTACTGCTGCTTCCGCTTCAGCGCCAACAAATGGTCTGAACTATTTTTGATCGTCGCTTCCCTTTCTCATGATCCTCTCCGTGCTGGCAGGGAAGCGAAAAGCAGACACAGAGGCTGCTGTACCTCCTAAGAAGAAAAAGCTTGCCAATGACGACGCAGCATCTGTCAATGATGATACGCCTTCACTGACAGTTTTCGTTGGCCGCCTCTCATGGAACGTGGACAACGATTGGCTCAAGTCCGAATTTGAGGAGTGTGGTGAAGTCGTTGCTGCGCGCGTGCAAATGGACCGCAACACAGGAAGGAGCCGTGGGTTCGCATACGTTGAGTTTGCGGATCCCGCATCGGTTGAGAAGGCACTTCAGCTTTCGGGCAAGGAGATCGATGGCCGACCTATAAACGTGGACCGCAGCACAAGTAACAAGGGTTCTGGCGCCACGAGCAAACCTAACGACGGGCGCCGCGCCGCGTATGGTGACAAAACGAGCCCACCGAGTTCAGTACTCTTTGTGGGCAATCTGTCCTGGAGCGCTACTGAGGACTCATTATGGGACGTGTTTGCTGAATACGGGGATGTGAAGAATGTGCGCGTGCCGACGGACCGTGAATCCGGAAAGGTCAAGGGATTCGGCTATGTGGAATTCTTCGACATCGAAAATGCCAAGAAGGCACACGAAGGGGCCCAAAACATGGAGCTTCTTGGCCGCAACTTGCGCCTGGACTTCTCACAGCCACGCGACGGGAGCGGTAGTACTCGCGGTGGTCCGAGGGGCGGCGGTCGCGGATTTGGACGCGGTGGTGGGCGAGGAGGCTTCGGCTTCGATGGCGGTCGCGTGAGTATTAGGTTGCACTTGATTCCATGCTTCGCTAACGTCAGCCATATCTCCAGGGTGGTCGTGGAGGCGGTGGACGCGGTGGTTTTGCCAGCCGGGGGCGTGGCCGTGGTGGCGGCGCACGGACAGGCGGCATCACCCAGTTTGAGGGTAAAAAAGTCACATTCGACTAATGATCGCGGGCGTCTAGTGTTTCTTCAGAAGAGGTGTGCATGCGTGACCTATCGTTACTTATGTTTGCGGTTTTGGCTCTCGAAACCAATACATCTGTCGACACCCTCCAATGCGAGAGATTGTGCGATCCTTGAAGTCAGGATGTAGGGATACTGAACCATCTTTATTAAATCAGTGAGGTAACGGTACACGACAATAGCAACGGATACTAAGAAGGCCAAGAAATCCTGATTACAGTCACTCTTGGTACTCACACCTCGGGTATCAACTGAAGCTTCTCTGAATAGCGCGTCGAACTGGATTGGCTTCTGGTGGCACGGCACCAGTACGTTCCAGCCTATCGAACAACACAAACAGCCTCTCTGCCTCAAGCTCGCGTTCCTCCTCAGTCATCTCGATCTCGGCGCGCTCTTCCTGAATGGCACCCGTGATCGGGTTGATTTGGGGGGCCGAGGGATCAGCGGAACCTGGTGCCTCTGCAGAGGATGGCGGGCCGGTGACAATCCCCTTATTGAAGAGGAAACCGGCGACATTACCGTAGCCCACCTGCGAGATGAGCACAGTTGCTAAATATTCGGCACGATATGTCAGTGAACGCCAAGGCGCAGAAATTGACAGAGGCGCGAGGGGTGGACGGGACAGACGGACCATCGTGATTGCACACCGCGAAGAGTAGTTCGCCCGAGGTCACGTTCAGCCTGGAGTGGTACACACTCGTGAGGAGGCGGAGGAGTCTGCCGAGCGTGTCGGCGCGGCTTTCGAGCACCACTGTGCGGTCTAAATTTGCGGGGAGGAGCCACTCACGCAGCCGTTCACGTGCGCCGTTGTCGCCTGTCGCAAGTTTGCAAAGGAGCATCACGAGGGGCGCGAGAAGTTCATCTAGCGTGCTCTCGCTCTCGGCCTTGGCAGTTGCGCGCACCGAGGCGTCGTCCGGCTCGATTGTGCCTGGGAGGTAATGCGAGAGCGCGACTTCGAGAAGGCCATACGCATGCAGGAGTGTGTCCTGATTTGGTGGGGAAGGCGGGCGCGCCGGGGAGGAAGAGCGGGAGAGGGACCGGCGGCCAGCGGTAAGCATAGACATGGCACGGTCAAAGGGACCAGGGGGGCGAGAGGTGTCGCGTGGGGAGTCGGAGGCAAAGCCACCACCGGTCGAAGAAACTGGAGAGGCAGAACTGGAGGGTGGGGAACTTCGGCGGCTATGAATGCCTGTGGGAAGCCATACTGATTGCAAATTCTTTGTGAAAGGGATTGAGAGGAGTGCATGGACGACGTGATTGAGAGGTGGGGCGAGAGGTGATAGTGAGCCAGGTGGGAGCGAGTTGAAAGCACGAAGAAGCGGTGGAAGAAGGCTAAGAAGTCGTCCGTTAGTAAGGGGCCGGAGAGGAAGATGCCATACAGACCCGTCAAGCCGATCAGACCAATACTCGCCCATGATTTTGTTGCCGTCATTAGTGCTGCCACTCTCAACAAGTTGTTCGCAATCAACGAGCTGAAACAGATGAGAGATGCTAAGAACAAGGTGGGTAAAAGATGTACCTTTGGATAGTGGGTAAGAAGGTTGAAGGCGAACTTCAAGAGGTCTATCATTGCTTCGCGGGCCATTCTGGTCCCGCTGAGGAGAGCAGTGGTGAGTGACTCGAGACGGAGGCTAATGATATCAACGAGGGAGTGTGCCCGTCCGGACGGTTTCCGCTCAATGATGGAAATGATGAACGAGCCGGAGGTCAGAGATGACGCAGTGGCTAGGAAGAGGATACGTGAAGCGATAAAGACGACATCTGGTGATGATGATTTCTGGAGCAGGATCAATTGGTCGATAAGGGAATAGACTCTGGCCGACAAACCTCAAGAAGAAGAATAGCGTATTCTCCGCCATTAACTGAATCGCTAATGAGAGTGGAACGCGCGCTTTCGATGAGGAGGAGGGCATTCGCGATGCAACGAAGGGCTTCGAGCGAGGCGTCCAAGTTGCTATCTTTGAAGTTCTTCGACGCCGCTAGGAGAGTGGACAGGTTGCTCTCCGACGCGAGGACTGCAGACCCGGAAGGATGACGACCGAGAGCCTTTATCGCCGAGAGAGCGAGGTGGACATCTGGGGAAGAAGACGAGCGCCGTGTGACGAGAATGATCGAGATTACGAGAGGGGGTGAGTACCTGTGTGATGAAGCCTGGTATTCGTGCCTCCGGGTTTGCAGGATGCGACATCTGATACAAGGGCAGTGACGAGGGCCTCACGGCTGGCGTCATCGATGAGGAGGGCTGTGCAGAGGTCAAAGCGGTGCGCAAGAAGGCAGGCAATGGATGAGCTACGGACAACTGATGATGGCATTGAGCGCTTTGGAGATGTCAGCCCTCGGTGAGGAGGCGGAGAGCGCGTTATAGGACGCTAGAAGATCAGTCATGGCCACCGACCTAGATTGGAGGGGAGGAGAAGAAAGGAACTGGTTACGGACAAGCGGTGATGCATGAAACGTTCGCTCGATGGTGCGGTGATGAGCCACAACATCATCCGCGGCCCGGCCTTTGTCTCTCACACACGACACATCCACATCCACACCCCACCCACACCCACACGGGGGTCGGCCATGTCCTTTAAGATAGCTAGCTGTAATGTACGGTAATCCACCGCGGGACAGATCCCTTTACTTTGCCCAACGAAAGGTGCCATAGCAACGCGGAGGTCAGGCCCGATGCTCCCCATTCGTTAATGACGCCCCCAATATCACCTCGGCAAGGTCAGGAAACGTCTGCACCAGCGCCTCGTCCAACTGCTTCCTATAGCTCTGCTTTGCGGCCCCGATGCTGTCAGGGCATCTCGAAAACGGGTAAAGTCGTGACGCACCTCGATCGCTTTGATTTTACCATTCATAAACTGGTTCTCGGTGGCAGCTCTTTCCAGGCGGTCTTTCGTCAAGTGCATCGGATTGCGCCCATTGTCGATATCCGTGAGTATTTGCATCGGTACATGCGTCGTAAGATGCGACGCCATGTCATCAAGTCCTGCCAAGTATCCTACCACCTCGTTCCTGTTCAATAAGACTTGGGTCGGTGGAGATCGCACAATGCGTGGACTCACACTCGTAGTCCGACTTGTTTGCCTGTTCCTGGATCCTTTGTTGAATCATTCACGACGGTGGTGCCGAGGTTGTACAACGCGTTTGCGAGTCCCATCAGGTCCTGCTCGAGATCCCCTTGAATTCCCGTCGGAGGAACTGACTGCGCAGAACGGGGGGAATCAGGGGCGGGTGGTGGAACGACGATAGGGAGGAGTGGCATATGCTGTGGTCGAGGTCGAGGAGCAAGACCGCTTTGCAGGCCACGTGATTTGACGCGTATGCAAGTGCGTTGTTTGCGAGGGCCAAACATGGTCCCGCACCCGCCGGTTCAAACTCAAACACAGGGAAAAGGACTCGGTCGAATAAAAAGTACGCCCCGCTGGCAACGGAGCTTCTTCATCTTTACCCATCTATCCCTTTTCGCTTTCGTCTGCAGCTCAAGTCTGCTCCCTTTACTGTTCTTACCGCCTTGCCCTCTGTGATCTCGTGATCGTCCTGTTTGTTATTTGTATCACACTTTTACTTTCCCGCCTTGTTAGCGGTACAACCTTCTTTCTTTTCCTCACCAACCCCTCTCCCGCCCTCGAAGGGCACAACAGTTTACTCGTTCAACTCCACACGCTCCCTTTCCCCATGTCTCGGAGAAACCCTCTTTCCCTTATCCCAACAGCCCTCCACAACCCCCAACTCGTTCGCCTCATTCATAAGCCAGTCACCGGGCACATGGTCTGCTACATCGCCCGACAGATGAACACTATCATCCCCATCGCCGAGGTTCCATCGGCGGCGGCGTCCTCTGCAGGTCCTGCGCCTCCAACTCCTCCTCATACCCCGCACAAGCTCAACCTTGACCAATCCCCAGCCACTCCGGGTCTCATCCCCCTTGAGGAGTTTATTGCCCGCCTTGTTCAGGCATCTCGCGTGCAGGTTCCCACTTTTCTTACAACCCTTGTCTATCTCCACCGCTTGCGGGAAAAGCTTCCAAACATGGCGAAAGGTGACATGAAACTTGCATGCGTCTGTACCAACTCTTACAAACTCTTGCCGTAGGGCTCCCCTGCACGCGGCATCGAGTATTTCTTGCAACCCTCATCGTTGCCGCGAAGTATCTCAACGACTCCTCACCAAAGAATGTGCACTGGGAAAACTTTGCGGACATTTTTGATCTAGCAGAGATTAATCTGATGGAGACGCAACTTCTGTTTCTGCTTGATTACGACTTGCGCTTTGATGAGGCCGAGGTCTGCCGTTTGTTCGAACCATTCATGGCAACACCTCCCCCGCAAAACCAAGAAGCCCGCAAGAAGGTGCTCAGTGTCGTGGCCCAAGCCAGTAAGGCACGCGAGCAGGCCCAGATCAAGGCACGGTTCCCCCCTACACCCCCTCACGACTCGAGTGCGAACACGCCGGCCGTGCGGACGCTCGTGAGCGACAAGTCGTCACCTTCTGGTCCTCTGGTTTCTACGCCTCCTCCCCTCTCCATCGTAATTCCAAGCACGGCGCAGAACTTGACTGATACCGTGCAGAAAGTTGCCAAACGCCTCGGGTCGACCTACCTTGGCCATGCATCTGGTCCCGTGCCGTGTACCCTCCCACCTCGAGGACTTTCTACTCCTCCCAGTGCAATTAGCAGCATGAGCGGGGACTCGGAACCTGGTTCTGCAACAGAGAGTTCCAGCTACTCGTCTGACGACTACCTCTCAGATGACGATGCTCCGGAGTCTAAAGAGAGCTCTCGTTTCCTCTCTGAACTTGACCATTGTTTGCCACCGCGGCCCGTCCCAGCTGCGGTTCTCCACCGTCGCGGGAGAACACCCTCGGTTGCATCTGATGCGACGATCGAGGGCGGTATACAATGTATTGAAGATGCGCTTTCCGCTCCGCGTCCGGCGCGCGGTGCTAAGATCACTCCGAGCCGCACCGCTCCGGTTGGCTTTCTCAGTCGAATGTGGGGAGCCGCGACTAAGGCTGCAGCGCAACACTCACATGCGGAACCAGAAACGCCGCCAAACCAAAGCGCGAGCGCCGTGGCATCTGGCGCAGGTTCTTTCCACTTGCGCAAACTTGCGCACTCACGCTCGGCGATGTTCCGCGGGACGGCACGCGGGAGTATCACGGACGGGTAATGAGTTTTTTGAGACCTTCGTTGCTGGAGGGCACATATCTTTTATTCAACATTCGTTGCTCGAACACTCGAACCCCACTCTTCTTTCTCTGCTTATCACTTTCATCTGCTTCTCCTTTTGTATTTCTTCATATTGTCACGCACATCCTACGCACTAGAGCACCACTGTATCGTCTTGCCACCTCAGCACTGTATTATCTCACAACTACCCGTATATCCTGCAATGTACCCAAAATTATCCTGTAAAACGAGATGGACACAAAAAGTGCCACTAGATATACGCCTCGTTGAATTGGATTCGGACTTGAAACAATCGATGATCTGATTCGTTGCGGTACTCCAGCAGGGGAAGGTAATATAAATATGATAACGTGCAATTACAGCTACAGAAGCTTGACATATGTCGCAGGAAAAAGTCCACTTCGACCATCCACTTCTCCCGTCCACCTAGATGAGAATGATGAGCATTCCAGGATCAGGAGTCTATACACCGTGAAGGGTACGCACCAATCTGAGGAAGTCTGTTCTGTCACGAGCACCCTCTCTCCTGTTCGTAAATGAAGATCGCCTGCCTCCTACAAAGACCGCACCAGACAGGTCCCAGGGATCAGCATCGCCAATTCGTGAGAGCGAGAGGAAAGGAAAGGAAAAGCAGGAGGAGAACCGGCGCACCTCGCTCGTATAATCATACAACGCCTCTGCCCATTCTCCAGCATTCTCCACCGACTCTGGCGGCGCGTCCTCTTCTGGCTCAGGCGCAGCAGAAGCGGGGGACGAGGAAGAGGAAGGGCCGACGCGGCGCACGGGTGGTGGCGCAAACGCGCTCGACGCTTTCTTCCCTCCAGAAAAGGCGGGCGGCGTGTGCACCGTCGGAGGCGGCGCGTTCTTCGCTGCCGTAGACCCACGTAAGGAGCGGAACATCGCCCCGGCGGACGACACGTCGACATCGCCGAATTTCTACGGAGAGCCAACAAACCAAAAAAAAAAAAAAAAAAGCCGCACCACATTCAGCATCAGCATAAATACAACGACGGCAAGCAATAGCAATCTGGGAAGTGGGAGGGAGAGGGAAGTAGTAGAGGATTTGGGGCAATCTCCTCTCCTCCTCTCCTCATGATATGAAGAGACACGACTCAAACGAACCCGAAATCACTCACCCTTTGTGAACCAGGCTTTCCCGAATCCGCCCACTTGGGAGCGCCATGTCCAGCAGAGGGATTAACAGTCCTTTGTAGTGACGGTGCGGAGGAGAACGCTTGCGCGGCCGCAGCGACACGGCCAACGCTCACACCCGGCACCGGCGCACTCTCCCCGTTCTCAGCCGACGGCACGTTCTGTGCTGCTGGACGCGACGACGACGATAACGACGATAACGACGACGACGACGAAAGGAGCGATGGCAACGCCGCTGCGGCGACAGACGTAGCGGCAGTGGCGGCGGCAGCGGCAGCGGCAGGGTTTACACCGGCAGATCTGCCAGCGTCCGCATTGGCATTCAAGTTGTTGGTGCTGGCACGCTGCAGCCCCGTCGCTAGGAAGCGCGAAGTGGTGGGATTCGCCAGTGCGCGTTGGGCTGCTGTTATGGCTGCTGCCGGAACGGCGGGCGACGCTCCCTGCGCTTCGGCATGCTCGGGGCCCCCGGCGCCACCCACCTGCAGGCTAGAGAGAAGATCGGGCCTCGAGGTGAAGTATCTGGAGGATCATTGGCGAGTGCAGACGTATGGCTGTTGTAGAAACTCACTCGTCGAGGAGGGCAAAAAATGCATCCTTCTCGTGTGCGGGGAGGTTGGCGAACGGCATCTGAGTCAGATTAAATCGTGCTCAGATTTGGATGATGAAATCAAACTCGTTGAAGAACTGATTTTGAGATATTATCCGTGAGAACCAGCAAAGATCATCGGTTAGACTACACAAAGACTCTGCACAGAATACACAAGGGAAGAAAAAAAGTAAGGGAATCACGTCTTGAAGAGTCAAAGGAGGCACGAAAGAGTAGAGAAAAGCAATAAATGATAACAAAGCGCGCATTGCTCAGTGAGATGAAAAAATGGCATCAAAGGAGATGTCAGACGGAGACCAGGATAGAAACTATCCAGGTATATTGAAAATGTCATTAAACTCGATCCCTGGAGGATCCATCGAGTCCATGACCAAACCGTCTGTCCCAAACGCCTGACTGTCTCCGCCGTACGCGAACGCTCCGGGATCAAGACCAATCCCGCCCCCCATCCCACTGCTTATACCCACGGCAGCGCCTTGAGAACTTTGCCACCCGCCATTTGCATTTATTGCCGTGCCACTATTTTGCCAATTGCCACCCGTGGTCGCGCTCGGTGAGGGTGCAGCCGCCGTGCCAGGGAAAGACGTGCGGCTATGAGCGCTTCCCGGTGGGCTAGCGCTGTAACTACCATTGGCCAGCGCACCAGAACTGCTAGTGTTTCCAAGCCCAGCACCGAATGGACCAGCCAATGGCTGGGGATTCACAAATCCGGGACCAGGGGCGGGTGAGCCCATTTGCCTCTGGGCTGCGTCCATCATCAACGCACGCTGGTAGTCAACCTGTGACTGTTGCTGCTGATGCTGCTGCTGTGGTTGCGGTTGCTGCTGTATTTGCTGTAACTGCTGTTGCGGGCCGCGGGGCGTGAGTGGAGAGTGTGTCGAGTCAGATGGAGAGCGTGTACTGCGCGCAATACCAGGGATGCTGTTGCTAACTGGGACAGCTGTGAATGTGGTAGCTTCGGTAAGCTGCGGTTGCTGCTGCTGCTGCTGCTGCTGAGCTTGCTGTTGCAACCGGGCCTGCTGCTGTTGCTGTTGCCGGTGATGGAGGAGAACCGCGGTGGTAGGTAGATTCGCGGGTATTGTTCCTCCTCCGAATTGTTGGGCCATGCTCATGAGCCCGCTTGGACCAAGATTACTATTCATCCCACTGGTGCGCGCGATATGCTGTTGCTGCTGCTGGTGCTGTTGTTGTTGCTGCTGCAAAATGTATAACTGACGTTGGTGTGGCTGCAATGTACTAAGGTGTTGAACTTGCGCTGGCGTCAGTGAAGGCCCGCCAGTGCGAGGATCGATTCCTCCTGCGACTAGGCCATTTTGCGACTGGGAGGTCATTGATAGTTGTGATGGCGGGTGACCTGCCAATCCACCCAGGCCGGGATTGCCGATGTTTGGCCGTTGCAGTTGCTGTGAATTGTGTTGTTGTTGTGGCTGCTGCTGGGGTGGAGGCTGTGGCAGTTGTTGCTGCTGCTGTTGTTGCTGCTGTTGCTGCTGCTGCTGCTGCTGCTGTTGTTGTCGCTGAAATTGTTGTTGCTGTTGCTGTTGCTGCTGCTGGTGCGCCGCAAGACGCCTCTGCTGTATCATTTGCTAAAGGTAACATTCACGTGAGCTAGATCAGAAAAGCCCAGATACGAGCGGTAAACACACCTGTGCTTGTTGCATACTCTTCAACTGTTGTTGCAGCGGAAGCGTCATAAAGTTCGGTATTTGCTCAACCATGTATTTTACGAATGCGCTATTTGGGTCTTGTAGTTGCTGCATAAAGGCCAGCCCTTGTGCCCCATAGCTGTTGACAATTTGCATTTGCATGGCATTCGCATGCGCAGCAGTTGCTTGGGCCTGCCCTTGAGGCTGACTGACACCAACACTGACACCGCCAACACTAGCGTTCGCGACCTGGGGAGGTGACATCTGCCGTACACCTGCCACATGAGGTTGTGGCCCCTGCAATGTTTGTGCTTGGAATTGTGCTTGCGACTGATGCATCTGGGCCAACCGCGTACGATCGGGCATCGCCCCCTGTGACACACCGCCCGGGAATTGCGGGGCAGAGGCCGGTGCAGATTTGGGAACGAGGGCGGGGGTGGCGGGTGGAAGCATGCCCGGGCCAACTTTACTTTCACCTGTATCGCGCCGTTTAATCGCGAGCTCAGGTTCATCCATCGGTCGCTCGCGTTTAAGAGTCGGCGTTGACTGGGATGAGATTGACTGGCCCTTTGCTCGCGCAATGTCGCGGGCGAAAACGGTAGGCATAGCGGCATAGAGTTGTCTCACGGTTTCGGTAGAGACAAAGTCTATTGATGGAGGAGGTTGCATGATAAGTGGTGGATGTCGATTTTGTGTGTGATGTGCGTCGGCGGCTGCTGCGAGCCAAGTGAGGTTGGATTGTAATCGGTTAGCATACCTGTGGCGTGGACGTCAGCTTTGTCGAGGGGTCTTGAGCAGCGAAGGAACAGACTGCTGATATCTCTGGTCATCGATGGGGATGGCTCGAGATTGGAATTCCATACATATTCTAACAGACAGTTAGCAAGAGTAAAGGCGACGTAGGTTCTGGGAAGGTCGCACTTGATCAATTCGGCATTAAGTTGCAGTATTAATGCGGCCTTTGGGCTCGACGAAGTACCCGAAGCAGCCGAGACGGAACCCCTTTGTGGTGACTGGTCAGAGGTTAGATGGGGACGTGAAGGGGATATTCGTATGTGCGATGATGTGGCCTCTAGATTCACAGGGATTTGTCGGGAAGGGGAGGATACAGGTTGGAAAGAAGACAAGCCCTCGCCTTTGTCTGCACCTGGAGCATCCGGGGGAGCGTCTTCATCATTATCTGGTACTGGTGAAAGTTCGCTTAGTGGGGTGAGGGGTCGTGATGGTGGAGGGTTTTCAACCGCGGGATCTTGCTGGGAACTGAGTGGAGGATCTGGAGACGTGACTTGTGAGAGGTGTGGTGCAGTTGCGGGCGTGGGTGCGGTTGAGGGAGCAGATGCGCCTTGCTGTTCGGGGTCACGTCGGGGGGAGCTCGGAGGGGGAGTGAGCGAGGACTGTCGAGGAATGGGGGACGTATTTTGTAAGGCCTTGTCAGGAGAAAAAGGAGGGGCTATAGAGGCGGATGGAACGGAGGGGGAGTTGTCTCTGTTAAGAACGCGAGGCTCCGAATCCCTTGAAGATGTCGAGATTGAGTTCCATGAAAAGTGGTCATTGGACGTGGGAGTCGAGACGGGCTGTGAATGGTGCAGGTGAATCATAAAAGGCAGCAGGCTACACGAAACTGGGCGGATCGAGGCGAAGAGTTAAGTGCGAGCGTGCCACAGAGCGGAAGCGTGGGCGTGAGTGGACGGGTCAAGGCTATGTATGCGCTATGGGCGGTCTTTAAATCCCTTTTCCTCCCTCTACCTCTTAAAACTCACCCTCGCAGCTTACAAGGCTATATCCATCCATGTCGTCTATCCTTTGCTATCCATCCACCCCAAACATAAAAATAATAATAAGAAACACGGCGAGCTCATAGGGGCCGGGTCGTCCGTGGGAAGACTTGCTATTCTTGGACACGGTAAACAATCCTCGGAAAGTGCCAGGTTATATCGGCTAGATTTTGCTTGCTTGTACAGTTGTAATGATTCACGTTCACCCCTTTTACCTTTTTTTTCGTTAGCAACCTCATCACGTTTGTCCATAGTGTTTCAATGGAGAACGGAGTCAGTGAAACCTGAGCCATGCAATCGTCCATTGGCCAACAAATCCAGAGGGAGAAATATGTGGCAGTGCACGCCATGCACGCATGCCCACCAGTTTTTATACCACATGCATGCCCGACATCTGCCGTCTCGAATGGTCTGATACACCTTCGACAGGGCATTCATTCTACCCAGAAGACCATGAACTGGTTAGGTCATATCGCTAACGGGGGCCAGTCTAAGAGCAGCTTTACCACCACATGTAGTCCATAAACAGTCAGATCACTAGATCAGCTTGTACCTACGACCTGTGCGCTACCTACTAAGTACTGTACTGCACACGCACACGCAAATTAAAAACCATTCAGCACCTCTCCCGGCAATTGCCGATAGATGTAGCGGCGCTCAGAGTTTGGTCACGCCCAACCGCGAGTCCACTGACAGAGACGAACGTTTGCCCTCAACACGCCATATTGTGAGTATTCACCGTTCACTCTGTCATTTCTCGCTTGCAGAGGTCTTTCCATGCCGTCCTCTTTAACCTTGTATAAAATTTATCATGTAAAGTGAACTGCGTAAGGGTGGATTACTCCTGTGCAGTCAGGGTGTACAAGAACTTTCGGCTCCACCCATTCTTGAAGCTCACATGAATCGCTGACCTATCTTCCCCACAGAGATAAAGATGGGTAGGGTCATTCGCGCGCAAAGGCGCTCGCATGCTATCGTACGTTCGTGCTATTATTCGCCCGTACACTTTTATATATGACACTCCTGCCCTGCCCACCAGTTCAAAGCACACACCCACCACAACAAGGCACCTGCAAAACTCCGTGCGCTGGATTACGCTGAGCGCAATGGCTACATTCGCGGTATTGTGAAGGATATCATTCATGATGCTGGCCGGTGCGTTCCACTTGAATCTCCCACACGGTCATTGCTGACGGTATATGATAGTGGTGCACCCCTTGCCCGTGTTGTCTTCCGGGACCCCTACCGCTACAAGCTCCGGCAGGAGACCTTTATCGCCACTGAGGGTCTTCACACGGGCGCCTTTGTCTATGCAGGCAAGAAGGCTCAGCTCGCTGTTGGCAATATCCTCCCCGTCTCGGTATGTCCTGAAGGTACAATTATCTGCAACGTCGAGGAGAAAGTGGGTGACCGTGGTGCACTCGCCCGTACGTCTGGTAACTATGCCACCATCATCGGCCACTCCCCCGATGAGAACAAGACTCGCATTCGCCTTCCATCCGGGGCAAAGAAGACTGTCTCAGGCAGCGCGCGGGCTACTGTCGGTATTGTTGCTGGTGGTGGACGTATCGACAAGCCGTTGCTCAAGGCTGGCCGGGCATATCATAAATACAGGGCGAAGCGCTACAAGTGCGGCTCACCTTGTAATAATGTCTTGCGAGAATACTGACAGACCTTTAGCTGGCCCCGTACTCGTGGTGTTGCAATGAATCCCGTGGATCATCCTCATGGTGGTGGTAACCACCAGCACATCGGCAAGGCATCAACTATTGCCCGGTCCGCTGTTCCTGGCCAGAAAGTTGGTCTTATTGCCGCGCGCCGGGTATGTAAATTTCTCCCGTTGAATTCTGTAGAGTATGCTCATGGCACGCACAGACTGGTCTACTCCGTGGTTCCGTCAAGGTCAAAGAGTCGTAGACGGACGGGTCTACACTGTAGTCACGTTTCGATCACTTTTACGTCGACACAAAATGTTGTATGCATCGACAAACATTACATGCCACTTTCATGCATCAATGCATCATGCTATAGGACACTTCCTCAGCAAACATTACAACGACTGTAGGATGGTATCGTATCATTGACAGAGGTGTGGAAGCATAAACAAACGAATGCAAGTACAGATGTGAAGTGGAATATATATATTTAATCCTCGTCCGACTCACTCGACTCCCCTGGGGTCAATATTGGGCTCTGACTTTCCACAGCGAGTGAATCACCGTCACTGTGTGCCATCTCAGGTTCCTCCACGATCGTCGCAGCACCGTGCCAGTCATTTCCATGTCCCACGCCTACGCCTGCTGCATGAACAGGCGTTCGTTCGGATGCGTTGCCGTTTCGAGCTTCTGAACCTGGTGGTGATAGGGGAGGAATGTGTGTTACCCCATCCCATCTGACCTTCGACTCTGTCACAAGAGCCCCAAGAGCATCGACTTGCTCCTTCAGCACGTTGCAGCGCCAGATGGACAGTTGAGCAAGCGCACCACCTTCACCGTCCCTACGCTCCTCAAGACCCGTGCGTAAGTTCTCGAACAAGCCTACCTCGTCCTCAAAGTTTCCACCGGCGATTGCTAGACGTCTCAAATTCGGAAACAGCACCCGCGGTGGCTTCTCTACCGGGCGATCAAAAGCGAGGCGGGACGGGAGCAGTCGCGCCATTGCCGCGTACACATCGGCATCCGTGTCCGCGTCGGCGTCTTCCCCTGCTCCTAGCTCGCGGGAGAGCAGCCGCGGTTGCTGGCGCATCTGTGGCTGTCGTCCGACGTCGCGCAGCATCTGCGCCGCACCGGCGACGGCTTGGCCGCCTCCGGCAAAGACTGCCCGTACGTGGCGGGCGCGAGCGAAGGCGGCGCGCCACTCGCTTGCGTTGTCGAACAGGGCCGACTCGATGAGCAGGGTGCTCGCGCGGACGAGCGGGGGCAGGCGTGAGGCGCGCTCGATGAAGCAGGCGGCTGCGACGGCGCTGGTGGGATACGCGTGCCAGCGCAGATGCAGAGAGAGGATGTGCATCTGTTCGTCGACCGGATTTGGGGGTTGCGCGGGTTCTGTGGTCTTGTCGTGGCTGTTGTCGTTGTTACCGACGTCGTGGTGGTTGTTTTCTGCGTCTGCGTCCGGATCGTCGTCGTCTGCCGTTGCGGGGCCGCCTGTGCCGGCGAAGAGGGACCAGCTTCGGGCAGCGGGGATGTCGCGCACATGAAGGCTCCGCACGGGAGCCCAGACGTCAGCGCTGCCACCGTCGCTGCTGGCCGGTGTGTCGCGGGGCGCGCAGAGATGCGAGGCTAGTGCGGCAAACATCACATCGCCGGAATCGGTGTGTGGATTGTACCGCTCAAAATCCTCACATATGAGCTGGAAGAGCGCAGAAGCAGGTATGAGCACGTGCGCTGTCAACTTGAGGATGTCGAGCGCGGAGCGGGCGCAAAGGGAGAAGAAGCGCAGACGACGTAGGAAGAGACGTTCGGCAGAGAGAAGTGATACGGTGGTCTCATTTGGGGAGGACACGTGGACGGGTAGCGCCTCGTCGAGCTGCAGACACTCGAGGCGAGTAAGTCTCTCGAGAACTTCGAGGACTTGTGGGAGGTTGGGCCGATGTTCGTGTGGTATATGAGAAATGGAAAGGTATACGAGGTCACATTGGAAGAGCGGAGATGACCATCTCACGCGACAGCGGTACAATGACAAGAGCTGCAAACTCGGTGACTTTCCGCTAAACAGGGGCCGCGCGACAAGATCCAAGGTGTTGGTCGGGTGGAAATTCGTTATGATGAGTTCCTGCAATAAGGGGGCTGCCTCCGCATCCAAGAGAATGGGCATGCAAGTTAAAATAGTGCTGGCACATGTCATCACAAGGCTCTGTGCGCGGTGGACCTTGGAAAACAATAGGCGGGCCGTCTTAAGTTCACATGGCTTTTGCGCGCTACCCCCGTCATCTACCGTAATGTGTATGGGAACGTCGGTGGAGCGATTGAGCATCTCCTCTGTCCACCTGAAGTTGGTTGAGATCATGTCGACCCAGAGAAAGGGACAAGATAGAGCCGCGTCGCGCCAGCGTTGACAAACATGGGTCACCGCGAGCCATGTCGGCGGCGTACGGAAACGGACGTGAGGGTGACGATCTGAGGCAGAATAGTAGCTGAATATCTGGACGAGTATTTCCACGGGAAGGCGCGAGATGGGGGCGCGTTCGTTCTTCCTCTGGCGAAGCCTCTTGACTAATGCCTCGGCCTCGACAAGTTGCTGATCTAGCGAGTCGTCAATCCGAGTACTTTCGAGATTCGGCGCGTCACATTGAACGGAGACATCCTATTGTAAGGACCGTCAGTTTCAGCACATATTTATGCGACCAGGCCGAGAAGGGGATGCGTACCTTCATTACCGTACTAGTAATGATAGTACTGGGATCGACCATGTCAGTTTGTCGCCTTTGTCCACAAATTATCCAGTCTAAGCGGGAGGTTGAACGAACAGGCTAGGAGGTATGCTGCGGATGGATGCGGTTTATAAGGAGAGCGGGGAGGTGCCTTGTGGATGCGTTTTGAGGCGACATGACTGGCAGGAACTGAGTGTACTAGTATGCGAACGTGCATGCTCCAAGGAAGCGCCCACCACCGTCCTTCCATCCTCCAGACATTGCTCTGCCCATGTTCTGATTTCAATTTTGTCTCCGTCCCGGAACCAGATAAATGGTAGGGGAGACGATAGAGTGGCCCATCACATTGATCGAAAATGGTGTGAAATGTAGGTCTGCCGACTAGTAAACGGTAAACCTCAACCTCCGGCGCAGCGTGTCCATCCTTGCGCAGCAAAGTCCAAGTTAATTCTCTTCGTGTGCGTCGCCAAAAGGAGCAGAGCAACAGATCGTGGATCAGCGGCTCAACTTTTACAGTTTTCTTCCATTGAAACCCGGGTGGAGGGCATGGAGCCAGGGGAAGACACCGGGTTCGTCTTTCCATTCTTGCCCTCCGCTTTTGCCCGTTACGTTTACCCGTCTCCACACCTACAGATAGATGGCCTTTATCTTTACTCTGGTCAGAATATTTCTGCCGTGATACCCCAATCCCCACGAGTCATCGTTCATGATAGCCTTCTCGCCGTGCTCCTCTGCGTCGTCAGCCATTTACGCCTCGTTGGCTAGGCTCCTGAGGGTTATGACTCAGAGGGATGCTAGGATACAAATTGATCCGCCCCTACTGACGTGCCTGCCTGGCTGATCAACTGACGGGCTCTCTGAGATCCCGTTTCACCTGCTCGTCTTCCCTCCGCATTTTCTACACACGGCCAGAGAACGGTCTGGCCTGGGTCGAGATCGAGATTTATCAAACAAGTAAGGGATATCACGCGGGCATCGGTCGTCGCCTTATTGTAAATTTAACCCCATCAACTCAACTCCAAAACCACATCAGAGATTTCAACACGCTCCGCCATGCAGCGGTTGTGTCCTCCCCATCCTTACTGCGATACGCAATAACATAGTTGGAGTCCTGGAGAGGTGCCGGTGCGCGCTTCTTGAAATTTTTTTAAATCCACGCTCTGCGGCTAGCTAGCTAGGCACGAGAAACGTGCGCAACGTGGATGTGCCAAATCGGTCAACATTGGCATGGTGGTATGTGTGTACACACTCTACAACGTCCTAGCTGGACTCTGCGGTTGGCTCGTGTCCTGGAATCCATCGCGTGGATTTGGGTGCTGCAAAGGCATGGTGGGAATCCGCTGCCTCATCTGGTTTCCTATGAGATGAGTCTATGTTAATTTAGGTTTAGGGTGAATCACTGGGAAACAGTACAACGTCCAACACGCTATGGGACACATGTTCCCGACCAACAAATTGTTTCGAATAGGGGTGACAACTTGATGAAGAGCTTCGCCGCTCCGGACCTCGAGTACGGTGATTCACAATATTCACATCTTTTAGGGATCTCCCCGAACACGATGCCGAAGCACTGAGCATCAAAGTCACCACTCTAGACCTTGGCGGATCAAAATCGATTGCACGCCATCCTACGGAGGCGAGGCTTCTGGCTCCCCGTCGTCAGCCCCCACAATTACCAAGTTCGACTCTCCCTCTCAATCGCGATTCTGTTCAGTCGTTTCGTTTCGTACCACTTAATCAGGGACGATCATTAACGTTTGGCCCTATTTCATTTACCATTATCAAGCAATGTTCATGGGCAGATACCCTGGACGAGTAACAACCTTACTGACTCAACATGCGTTTTACTGTGAGCCTCTCCAAATAGCCAAGCAACGCTGGGTATTACATAGTGAATTTAGTGCACTAAGTTCAACTTTCATAGCATGCTAAGTCTACCCGCCGTTCCAGTATAAAACTCCTTTCTGCAATCTCAGCCTTTGTGCGGCATTTTGAAACACATCTACGGACTTCTTATAGTAGAGTGCCGCTTGCCCTAATCCCAGGAACATGATCTTGTGTGATGATTCGCGATCAGCAATTACCCATATGGTCTCCGAGTCAGCCGTGCTTCGGAATGCACAATCCTGGCTTTGAACCTTCGATTGGAGTAAGGTGCCAGTGGGTTATCAACAAGGCCTTGTGAATTAGCCCTGCTACGTGAAAGCCGAGAGGAAAGTGCGTTCTGCTGCAGGAAGTCAACATCTGGAGGTGTCAAGCAAAGCGACGTGCCCGTTTTCGATAAGCAGAAAGTCTTTTTTTTGTGGCACGTGAAATGGATGAGCCGGTGATTCGGCAAGTACCTGGCCACGTCAAAGTGCCACCTTTCGAGATAAGACTCCACGACTCGGACGACATCGAGAGGCTGCTCATTCAACGGGCCTTTGAAATTAGATACATGCGGAGGTGTTTGAGAATACTTATGAGTCCGATGCCTTCTTTCATGAAATGTGGCCTAATGCATGCGATGGACTGGCGTAAACTCAAGCCTATTCCAGTATCCACAAGACGGATGGACACCTCAGTAACTGCCAGTGGCAGACTTGCCAGGCATTCATGTAAGGCAGCTGATTATCATGCTGCCTCACGATCAAAGTCACGTGATCTATATGTGCGACAACCGCTCTAACAAAAGCAGTCGGCCTCCTAACACCAAAACCCAATGCACATTGCGTCCTGGGAAATCAAAGTCACGAGCTATGGTGACTTCGTCACCTATGTACTAGCATACTGCTGCACCATCTGTATGGCCTCACAAGGTGTCACAAACACACAAGGATCATGCTTGTGACCTACAATAATGACAGGCAAAGCATGCCTTCTCTGGAACAAGGATACAACCCTTGTGTCTCACCTGAGCTGCCCGATACAGGGCAATAACGATCACCTGTGATCGTCTCACATCCTCTGCACACCAGAAAACTGTCAGATATTGAAGCATTTGGCTTGATCGCGAAGCCACACTTTGCTGATCATGCTGAGGATCAAGGAATGCAAAAGATGCCTCTCGGAGCATTAAGCTCGTGAATGGACTTGAAAGACACTTTCTGACACTTTCTGACATTTTAGACAGCTTCTGTTTAGTTCTACATATTAGATCGTACAACTCTCGTGTCGATCATGTCGATCGATCTGCCTTCTTGTATGCCTTGGTCTTCTTGTGTGCCTTGGCTATCTTAATATATACCTGTAGGAATTTGTAGTTGTACTATAAAATGTGTTGTGGACACGTTTGAAATACTATTGGTTTCTATCCCTTTCTGTCCTTCTCCATTTCACTCTGTCTGGTCTACACGATCCAATAGGTTATGGGCCCTGTTGCCTATTGATGGACCAGACAATCTCGCTCACCGTTTCTCTCTTATTGCTTGTGCCATCTAAGGCAATCAAATTCTTAGCACTCTCCCCATCCAGACAATCAATTTCTACTCGTGCCATCTTCTGGGCAATCAATCCCCAACATCTCGCACCATCTAAGGCAATCAAATTCTTAGTGCTCGCCCCGTCTAGGCAATCAATCCCTACTCATCACCTTTCCCTTCTTATCTCATCCCATCGTCACCTTTCCCATATCTCATCCCATCAACCTCTATTGCCCTACCGATCTCTTCTCTGCCTGCGCCTCCCACATCACTCTGCCCGTTGCCACTGCCAGTCAGCCTCTCCTACTCCACCGTATCTCCCTCTACTAGCCAACCTCTAGACTGCTTCTTCCCCAAATATCACCATGTCAGCCCCCACTAATTTGAATGCTGGACCTTCCAACTTAGAGTTTAAAAGTCTGGTTGAGTCTGGTCTTTTGCCCATTTTGGGCACAATGGGACTGCAACCGGTTGCACCCAGACCCGATTTCTCAAGGACCGGACCAAAACCTCCCCCGACCCACTGCAACCGGTTGCACCTAAGCACAAAGACCAGTCCACATTGGTCTGAACCAGTCCATTCGTGACCAGTTGCAACTGCCCAAGGACCAGTTGCAACTGAGTGAAAGAAGGCACATGCAATGTTTGGTTTCACAAGTACAACACTTTTATTTTCAAGATACTAGTATAAACATGATAATTTTGTATTACTAACTGGCCCCAAGATGTTGTGGGGGACAGGCGTGCATCCGTACAGCCACAGGCAGGCAGGCATGTGAGTGTGCATAGGTCCAGACAGATGGGTGTGGGCGCAGCTGGTGTACGTGGAGCTGACCTACTCCTCTGCCACCAGCACACTTCTCTTCATCTGTGGTGGTCTGCATGGTGTTCGTGGCTGCATGCTTGCTGTGCAGGAGGAGAAACTTCTCGAGGAGTCAGGCGTTGTGCAGGTTGGCACAGTAGGCAGCAAGGAGGATGTCACCGATTCCGGGGACGAGGCTGATCAAGGCAGAGATGGTGAGGTTGAGCATCATGCACCAGGTGAGCGAATAGGGGATCCTGCACAACATGAGACAGGGACGGGGATCAGGGTGGGGATGGCAATGGGAAGGAGGGGAGAAGTGGGGGGGGGAGGGAGGGGACACCCATGATGGTGACTCAGATATAGGGTGGGCAGGCAGACGATGGGAGGATGGGCATGTGGGCAGGTGTGCAGGTGTGCGTGCAGGCACGCAAAATGGGCAAATGGGTGGTGGGTGTCACCGCGACTACAATGGACCTGATAGTCCAATGGTGAATATGAGGAAGAGCACAAAGGTCATGATGAGAAAGGCGAGCATACACCCGTACGTCTTCCGGGAGTGGAGCGATAAGTCGAACCAAGGGCGACGAAGTACGCCCGACTTTGACTTGTAGCGAGAACGACCTGATATTGAGACAGAAGACTCAAGTTAGAGTCTTCAGTAACTAGGTACAACACTATAAATACTACAGTGGGGAGGCTATTCCCATAAGGCCTTATACGGACAGTAACTACGATCAATCAGAGGTGTGGTGTAATCAGACAGCTAGCGGTAGATCAGGACATCAAGCCCCGGTAAGGTACAATCTCACTTGTACAGATCAAACATGATACAGAACAGAACATACAATGGGACATAGCCAGTTCATGAACTTACCGCGGTCCAACGGACGCCAACCCATCCGTTCTCGCATGCCGGTGACAGTGGGCGTGTGTGTGTGTGTGGGTGTTTGGACGTTTAGTTGTTCAGGAGTGTGACCGTGTGGCCGTGTGGTATTGATGAGCTAAAGAATGTCCCAATCGAGATGGAAAACTCACCATAACCTTCCTTTGGGGCATATGAGGTGTGCAGGCAGATGACCGTGGGTAGGTGTGGTTGCCATCGCCGCCGCCGCTGTCACAAGCAGGTGTGCGGGCATGTGGGTATACCTCACGTTGTGATCTCCATTGCCATCACCGTGCTACTACCACCGCTTACACAGTTGACGTTGCCACTGCTGGGCGGTAGTGTTGGGGAAGTTTGGTTTGGTTTGGTTTAAGGCAAAATTTCCCAAACCTAAACCTAAACCGATACAAATGGTTTACATCAGTTTGGTTTGGTTTAAACTCGGTTTGAAACTGTTTCCTGCGGCATCACCGGCCTGAACTACCTGGCGCTCCGAGTCTGGTTTGGTTCTGCTTAAACTCGGTTTGAACTGATCTTATCAACTTTTCTTGCCTTCACAGTGAAGCAGACACAAAGGGTGTCCGTGAGTTTATGAGACTTGAGGCCGGGAAAGATGAGGGGACAGAGTGAGCAAAGATAGAGGTCATTGCACGCGCATGCGGCGAGCACAAAAATTACCGCGGGGCTAATCACAGATGACCAAAGTCATCCTTCGCATTGCACAGGTAGTCACTACTATTGAATGAAAATATCTATTTCTTGGACAGAGGATGGGTGGCAGCAAACAAAAATGTAACACAACATACAGTATGAGTCATTTATGAAGCCGGTTTCTTATTGCTATCGAAGAGAAGCTCGTCAACTGTGCAGTCCAGCTCCTTGGCAAGAGCTGAAATCTCAAGGTGGGCAGATATGATACCAGCCTTGTACCCACCCTTCAGCATCTGCACGGCCTCGAACATAGTTGGTGAGAGGTGGTTTCGGAAGTCAGTGCCGATGTGTCGTGCACTGGAAAACTGGTGCTCAGATGCCATAGAGGAACCGGGGATGGCAAGAAAGTCTCAGGCCATCCTTGTGAGTGTGGGGTAGACAATGCTGTAGTCCTTCCACTACCGAATTACTGCCGCATCAGGCAGACTGTGGAAGGGCTCAAGCCGCAATGTGAGATACCCTTTGAGCTCATGGAATGGATCAGTATCTTGGACCTCCTGAGCAATGTGACTTGCAATGGCAGACTGCATCCAGGCAGCACCATAAAGCATGTCGGGGTATTCTTCTATGGGCGTTGAAGTGGCGGGAGTTTTGGCAGGTGAGGCGGACTCAATGGCACGGAAGTAATGATTGAACTAGAAGAACATTGGTTCAGTCATGTAAATTGGCACACAGTGAAATTAATGACTCACTGTCTTTTTGAGGCTTCGTCTCCCAGCTTCCATGTACTCCTCCTTCCAGTGCATCTGAAAATAAGCCATCTTGATGCAGGGATCCAGGATGAGGCAAATGAAGTAGACACTGCTTTCATCGAGAATTTGGTACCACTTGCAGAGATTGTCAAGGCCAGCCTTGAGCGCAGGAACAATTTGCGCATACTTAGGGGATTTGACCATGTGTTCCCACCTCTGCATCATGGATTCAAGGACAGGGAACATGTGGTAAACAGTGGGTTGGGTGGCATGTGAAAAGCTTTGACAGGATAAGGCTGGCTCCTTGAGACCATCACAAATGAGCTCGAGCAAGCACCATTCACTTACATTGAGCTTGAACATCGCGTACGTCTTGGGAAACTTTAGGTTCGGGACCCTGTCGTCATTGTTGGCGAGAAGGGTGAATTTGTTGCAAGCAGGGCGGATATCAAGCAGATGGGTGATCAAGTTGTATAGTGAAGCCCAGCGTGTATGAACCCATTTGAGAAGCTGAAGCGGTGGGAGATTCTCGTCCTTGCAGAGCTTGTGGAAAAATGTGCGTGCCTGTGGTGAAGAACGAACTTGATTGATAAATGCCAGAACCTTGCCTAGCAAGTCACCAGGATCAAACTCCTCAGTATCAAGGAGGTCATCCGGATCTGTGGTGTCAGTACTGGCCGCAGTCTCCCCAATCAGCTCGAGAGTATCATCTTCATCGGCAGCCAGCTTTGACATGATGGATGCCATTGGTGTTGGGCATACAGTGTTGACGAAAGCCCGGGACACACAGTGGATGGCATGTTCCATACAGCATGTGTGCTGCTCCTTTGTGACCCATTGTTTGCAAGTATGGTCAATGCCCTTGGCTAGGACGGCAATCGCCTTGTCACACATGGTGGAACCATCGGCTGTGCCGTAGCCGAGTTTATTGGGGTCTACCAATCCATATTCACCAAGGATGTCAATCAGGAGTGTGCCAGTGTTCTCCCCAGAGTGGTTGCCAACAATCTCCCGAAAGGTGAGGACTTGTTCTTGTAGGTTCCAGTTCATGTCAATCCAGTGACCGGTTACTGTCAAGTAGGGATCGAATGCTCGAGAGGTGCCTGCGTCAAAAGTGAATGAGACCCAGCTGTTGAGTGCCTTGAACTTCTCAGAGAGCATGCCCTTGACACGCATGGACTTGGTGTAAATCTCATCAGTGACGGTTGTTCGGCTGGGGAGATCTTGAGGTGTCATGGATGGCCGCTGATAGTTGAGTAGAGCCCTGAATGACTCTTTCTCGACAACAGAGAATGACTGAGGCTTAGATATGAGCAAGTAGGATACGATAGACGATGAGATACGCACCTGATTATCAAGGACAATCCATTCACAAAGGTGGGAGAGAAGGCCCTCCTGATTCCACACCAGCACCGGCACTGGAGAGGTCATAAAGGAGCTAATATTGCTCTGCATGCTACTGGAATCGCCCTCCTTCACATCAGGGCTCTTTGCAACAGCAGGGATGTTGTTCTTCTCGCACATCTCATGGTAGTATCTGTAGTGCTCACCACCCTCACACGTGAAATGTGCATGGAGAGTTGATGTCGAGTTTGAGAGCTTGTAGAAGCCCGCACTGGCTGGTAGGTTACGGTTCTTCCTGTATAATGGGATTAGCATGCACTGAGAGAGAACGATAAAGTATGTACTTGCAGAGGACACACCACCACCCGTCCAGAGTTTCACCACCTTTACGACACTTCCCCTCCTCATACACAAGATCGATGTCAGCATGGCGCTTGTCTTTGCCACGGACACGGTGGCTGCTGATATGTTTCTGTAGTATATTGTATTAGTAGATAGCTGCATAATACAGCAAAGACTTATGCATTTATCCTTGACAGATGGATTGTCATCATCATTGGAACTCAAGCCATGATCAGTACTGGTTGTGTTGTCCACCTCTGGCTCAGAATCAAGTGAGATCGCAGTTACTTTCTTGCCCTGGAACACTGTGGTCTTTTTCAACTTTGGGATGGAGCTCCTGCCATTGTCAGAATTGGGTCGTTTCTGAGAGGTCTTGCGTTGGATGCTTGGAGCAGGCTGAGGGAGAGGATGACCAGGAGGAGGTGTATTTATTGCCACTTTTGGCTGGCCACGTAGCTGTCGGACACAGTTGGAAGGACCAGCGGAAGAGGAGATGGCAGGATGTCAAGAATTGCTGACGCTCGACTCTTGATAGAGTTCGCAGTAGCGTCTCACCTGTTCTGGAGTGCTGATTGATATAGCTCAATCACTAAGCTTCGAGGGTCCTTGGAAGTTATCCAAGGGGAGCGAGAGTTGGTTAGACGATGAGAGGGGGTCACTCCAATAGGTGAGATGGTAGTCAGCAAGACCAATGTATGATTAAGTCGAGCTTGGCTCGACTCTACAACTGCTGAAAGGTTTAAATACAAGTCTGCTACTTAGGGATTTGTAAGTAGCAAGTACGATCAATAAGCAATATTCTCAGGCCTGTCAGCTCTTCCTAAGTATCAGTAAGCCATCAGTAAGCTATGATATCATAGAGTGCGTTTTTGGACTTGGAACAATAGCATGGGAATAGTCAGTCATTGGATCAGTAAGCATCCAATCATTGGATCAGTAAGCATATCAGTATTAGACCACAGTAAGTCCCACAGAATGTCAGAACAAAGGTACCACACATCAGAACAATAGTGAGCCTAGGCATGCCACCGGCATCCAGACTTCTTGCAGAAGGCCCAGTGCATACAGGCGTATTTGGGAATGGGAATGGGTGTGGATCGAGAGGAGGGGGATGAGTTCTGGGACCAGGAGGTGTGGCTTGCCCTGTAGATTGAGGTAAGTCCATAACATCATCTCCTCTTTAAGGTCGAGCTTTCCACAGCTCTCAGTCACCTCGATCTTGGGCCTCCCAGTCAATGTAATCGTCATAGTCTTCTCCTCCTTCGAAGTGGTGATCCCCTTCTGCCTCCGCCTTCTCCCGGTCCTCCCTCTCCTTCCTTTCTTTTTCTCATTGTTTCGCTCGAAAGAGTCCTACGATAACCCCCATGTGTGTAAGGGGGTAGGCGTCTTGTGCATGTTTCCTGGTGCAGTTCCAGACCTCCTGAAACATGGTCAGGTATTCGTCGGTCATAGGGAATTTATCTTGAGATAAGACGTGAGGGCCGAGTCGGGAGTCCTCATTGGGGGTAAGAGTTGGAGTCCCTCGTCCTTTCCCTTTGCGTGCAGCAGAGGATGCCACCATGCGACGCGGGGTTGACTGCCCTCTCCCCCTTTTCGGTCCCTTGGATCTAGCAAGCGAGTGAGGGCTGGAGGCATCTTGACTTCCCTCTCCAGGAAGCTGGCCACGGACTCCTTGGATGGTCTCCACTGATCCAGTGGGAGATGGATCGGTGGGAGTGGCAGGAAAGGGCTGCAAAGTTTTCTGAATGCGGTCTCGACTTTCCTGCTTCTTTACTTCCTCCCCTTTGCTTTGGAGGTATGCATAGGGGCATCGGGGTACTTTACCAATATGTCGGGGTAAAATTGCGCAGAGTCCTCCAGGTCGACACTTGTTATGAGGGTCGTGGCATTGATCCTCTGTATGGCCTGCTCCTAAGCCATGATAGTGGCAGTTTTTGAGGACTTTTGGCGTGTGGGGTAAATGGTACCTCTGCCCCATTCCCATGCTCATCAACCAATCCCCTCCTTCTCCTGGGGAGATCAACGCTTTTGGGTTTCTGTTGTCGTAGGCCTCTCTGATCCTCTCTAGGGCTTGGGCTTCGGTGAGGTACTTTTTTGCTTCTCAGATTTCCGACTCGATGTTCCGCCTCTTCTGGTTGAGTTCGACCCATTTGTTAGTGAGTGTCTGTGCTTCCTTGCTGAGCCGTTCTTGCTCTAGGTCGAGGTACTTCTTTTCGACTGCTGAAGATTGGAGGCGATACATTTCTGCGAAAATCCCATTGTCATTGACCAATTCTGCCCCTCTGATCAATGATCGGTCCCGGAAGTAATGCTCCGGTAGGAATTTCTTGAGGTCTTCTTCCTTGCATTCCCAAGGGAAGACCCTCCGACTAGGGGCAGGGTGGAGGCTTTCTCCGTACTCTGGTTTCCCTTTCCCCATGGTGCTAAACACCTTAGGGTCTCCGTTTTGGATGAGGAACTTCTGGTACTTAGCTCCCTTCCATTTATATGTGTCTTCCTGTAGAACTTCTGTTTTGGTGAAACTGCGACTCGGGTTCCACCTAATCCACCCCTCTCCTGGGTGGTCATCCTCTTCTTGGTCTCCCTTGTGACCCACCAGTTCAGGTGTGGCTTGTTGGCTGGTGGTGGTGTGTGGCGAGGCTGGGGTAGTGTTACGATCCGCTGGAACGGACCCCGCTTTTTTTCTTTTCTCATCATCATATGACTCCTTGACCCCGTGACAGACTAGACTCGTGACTCATACCGACTGACTCATATATACACCGCGATTGACATTCAAGTACTTTGTTTCATGGCTATCACCCCTTCGCTTAAAACTTACGATTGATGTACCTAACATCTCGTTTCACCTTGTAGACTCGTTCGTTAGTACTCCCCAGACTCGCTTCGTAGTTCCCTTACTTCGCGCACGGACCACGCCCGTTACTATAAAGACCCTCTACGATAGACAGTTAGGCCTTAAGCCTGACTTAGTTGAACCTGTATCAACAAGCAGTAGTCTTCAGGGATAACACCCAGTTGAACCCTCTTCCCTCTATACCTAAGTCAGCGTTGTGACTTAGTGTGAACCGATCCCTTCAGACTACTTGAAGAACTACTACCTCTACGCAGGTACGACGAACGACTGACCGTGACACCGACCCCCGGCTGTGTGGGATACTAGACGGAGCACCCGCTAGTAGTCGAATTAGACCGTGGACACACCGCATTTACTTGCATCGTCAGAAGAGCAGCACCAGTGTGCGTCAGGCTCTCGAACCAAGTCTTGGACCGCTATCCAAGCCCGAACCGCTGAGTAGGGAGACCAGCCCCCGAACGTAGAGCGTGCTTAAGCACCCAAACACCGAATTGCCAACGTCTGGCCTTTACGCACCGCAGGGCATAACATAAGTCAGGCTTTCACCTCCGACACGCTGGCAGCTCTACCGCTTTCACTTGCACCGAACCTCAACACCTACGTACCCGCACCCAAGAGAAAACGAGACGACTTACCCCGTAACGTACAAGGGGAAGCTCTTTGGATCAAAGACGTCGCTCAACTTGGATACTGGGTCAAGCACGACAGCAAGTGGTACCCCGTTGAACTTTACAGTTACACACACACCGACGAACAGCAAAGGATCCACACAGGACACGCGTGGTTCATCCTATTAGAAGACGACAACGACGGAACTTGGCATACCAGAGGAGCCAACATGGTCAACATCACAAACGACCTAGGACTAGGATGGTGGGATGTAGTGGATCCCAACCACCAGATGGGGCAGCACGTTATCACTGCACCAGAACCGGCACAAATATCGGCAGCCCCTTCAACGGGACCGGTGCCAATGGACACGATCGCAGCCACGATGGTTGCACCAGCACAGTCAGCACAAAGCAATGGGCAAAGTAAGGGAGGACTCATTGGCCTCCCACCCCCGATCTTCGATGGCAATAGAGCCAAATCCGACTTATTCCTGGACAAATTCCTGGGATACGAACTCCTTAATGGAGAAAGCAGAACCTTCCAGGTCCCATACTTAAAGACAGCCTTGTGCCTGTCTTACATCGTCGGACCAAACGTAGACGCATGGGCAAATGCCAAAAGGCGCTGGCTCAGGGACCAAGTCAAGGTCCATGGAGTACCCCAGAATAGCGACATGCTATGGGACTCGTTCGAACACGACTTCAGGGCGGCGTACATCGATTCAGATGCCAAATTGAATGCCTTACAGAAGTTCCAAGAACTGAAAATGATCGGAGGAGATATTGACTCCTACATCGCCACTTTCGACCGACTCCGAGAAGAGTCCGGCTACAGAGAGGACGACCTCGGGGCAATCGTCAAGTTCAGAGAGGGACTCCCCCCGAAACTCCTCCAAGAGATCATCACGCACAACGTGCCAGCACCGACCACCATGAACGCGTGGAAGAAGAAAGCCAGAGAACGACAAACGGTGTACAAAGAACTCAGGAACGTCACCGCGAAGAAACCATTCCCCGTACAACAGCTAGCCCAATACCTAGGGCTACGAAATTATCAGCCGACACAGCGACCAGCGTACGGGCCGAAACCCAATCAAGGGAGAGCCCCACAGACAACCAGTCAAGTCGTCCCCATGGACGTGGACGCAGGAAACACCGGTAGAAGGTTCGGACCAGGGCAGTGGAGCCCGGAAAGGCAGGACCTCTACCAAAAAGGCGCATGCTTCATTTGCAAAGCGCAAGGACACATCAGTCGCGATTGTCCCCAGAAACCGAAGAAACCGTACCAAGGGCACCCGAGCCGCGCCCGCGCCACAGAAGTCACCGAACCAAAGGCGACCATCAGCAACGACGAAGCCCTGAAACAAATCGGAGGACTAGAAGGCGTCCTCAAAATGCTACCGAACGAACCCGAAGAGGCAAAAATCCGCGCGATTAGTGCGCTGCAGGATTTTTACCAAGCCCAAAACTAGCTGCCGTAGTTAGGGCTCTAAAGATACGGACGATGTACATAAACAAACAAAACTCAATCAAGTTGCCGTTTTCACTGTACACGTATCGAGGAAAGGCAGAAGAAACCGCGCTCATCGACAGCGGCGCAACAGAAAATTTCGTGGATTACAAAACCGTGGCCAGGTTACGCCTCGGAACCAAGAAATTGGAACAAGTACGTCCCATCATTAATATAGACGGGACATCGAACCAGGCAGGAGACATCACACACTACTGCGACCTCCTGGTGACCAGAGGACAACAAACCGGACGAGAAAGATTTTTCATCACTAACCTAGGGAAAGATCGATTCATTTTCGGATATCCCTGGTTACGAACGTTCAACCCCGAAATCGACTGGGCAACGGGGATCGTAAAAGGCCCAGAGACACAAATGGAAACCCTACTCAAAGGTAACCTAACCAGGAAAGAACACCTGACCGAAGCAACAAGAATGGCGGCTCGCCAACTCGAAGATGGCGACGAATTATACGTCGCCATCAAAACGATCAAAACGGAACCAATCGAAGTCAACAAAGCGACCATCGCCCAGCAAATGGCGGAGAAAGCTTACGACGCTGGAAAAGTCAACACGGAACAAACAATCCCCGTGGTTTTCAAGCGACATTGGAAAGTATTCTCGGAACAAGAAGCCCGTCAACTACCACCACGCCGCAAATGGGACCACAAGATCGAACTAAAACCGGACGCACCCGACGTAATCAATAGCAAGGTCTACCCGCTGTCAAAGGACGAACAGAAGGTGTTGGACGAATACCTCTCGGACAACTTAGACAAAGGTTACATCACGACATCGGCATCTCCCTACGGCTCCCCAACCTTCACGGTCAAAAAGAAAGACGGAACGCTCCGAATCGTACACGACTACCGAAAACTAAATGAATACACCGTCATGGACGTCACACCACTCCCCCGCATACAGTCAATCTTGGAAGAACTCAGAGGCAAAACGCTATTCAGCAAATTCGACATCAGAGCCAGGTACAATAACATCCGGATCGCCGAAGGAGACGAATACAAAACTGGGTTCAAGACCAACAAAGGACTATTCGAGTGGGTAGTAATGCCCTTTGGACTATGCAACACACCAGGCACCTTCACCCGTATGGGGAACGAGGTATTACGACCCCTCTACGCAAAATACCCTGGGAAATTCCGGCATTACA